>JAFIDM010025286.1:0-22564 GCA_023159025.1 Thereuonema tuberculata
TATATATTTTTTATTAATTAGTTTTAACGTGTTCTTCTATTGACATTGATTAAAAATCAAAAACCAAACATGCGTGTCGGTTGACAATGGGTTTCATGTAGGAAACTCGAAAGCTCGAGGAATCGTATGTATATTTTTGGATGTAAATGTCCTTTAAAATTTTTAAAATATAGTCTGATATTTTATTATTTTTAACATACATTTCTTAATATAATCAATCAAAAACTTATTATTAAGGCTTTTTCTCAAGTAAATGCAAGACTACAAAATGAAATTTTTAATTCATTTCATTAAATTTGATTAATTTGAAAAACTTACGAACAGAAAATTGTTCTCAAATATTCGCTTGTTAAATGAGTTATTTAATGTTTATACATTGTTTTGACCTTCATTAATGTTACAAATGAAATGACTTTTATTTGAGCTAATTACATATTGTAATTTAGCAAATAACAGCATTTAATAAAATGAAATTCTAGTAATAAAATAAAATTAAGTTGCAATTAAGTACAGGGGTATCTCGGGTTACAAACTTCATTCGTTCCAGAACTCGGTTTGTAACCTGAAACATTCGTAACCTGAAACATTGAAATCAATGAAATAGAGACGAACCAATTCAAGATGAAAGAATCATTCCTTTTCATGAACATCCGGTCATTTACCTGACAAAACGCAAAGAATACGTGTACTTCACATATTAAATAAAGGGAAAGAAAACAACCAAATAAATTAAATGTAAAATAATTACATTTAACAAATACATTATACAAATAAATACATTAAAATGTATTGTTTATATCGGAAAAAGAATCATGTGGGCGCGGAGAGATACTTTCAGATGCTAGGTGAGACGCCTTTGGTGTGATTTGGCTCCCTAACTGTTTCTGTATTATCATGTAAGATTGGCCCGAACTGTAGGCTAGCGCTAAGCAATGTCGATACTGCGTGGCCTTTGTTTATACTGTACGCATCGTTTGTCTCCAACGGAAACCTTGCGCTCTCTCTCTCACCTTAATTCGTAACCCGAGGCACTGTTCGTTACCCGAGACAAAAAATTTTCGAAGTTGTTGTTCGTAACCCGAAATGTTCGTGACTTGAGTCCTTCGTAACCCGAGGTTTCACGGTAATTACGTATATTTAATTACATTTTTAATACTATCATTTCAAAACCATTTTACTTATCCTAAATTAATTCCTGCTGTTCTTCGTTTTTAGAATTATTGTTATTAATGAATTTAAGTTATCGGTTATAATAAAACTGAGTTTTGGATTTGTCTTTAATATAGAATATCTTCAATTGGTTTCTTACCAGTTTTAAATAACGCTGTGGCTTTGAGACACGCAAATTCCGTTAGATCCACTTGCATTTGTTTGAACTTATTGTTGATTTCTTGAAATTCACGGATTTCATGGTCATCATTTTTTCCGGTGCCATGTGTTCACTTAATACACCTGAAACCAACAATAGAAACAGTTCCAATTAGAATAATTATTTGGTTTCAGAACCTAACGATGAATTAAAGCGGTGGAAAAAAAAATCCAAACTTACTGAAGAAGAAGAATATATAACATTAAACACCCAGACATCAAAGACCCAATAAGGATGGTAAAAATTAACCTAGCCCAGTTAACCGTCCTAAATTAACCGTGAAGTGCCATCCTCCAAAAGTAACTGTGTGGTGTGTATTCACGGTAGAGTTCATATTAGGACCATACTTTTTTGAAACTATGACTCCTACAAGTTATGTTATCTGTACCATTAATAAAGAGAGATCTCTGCAAATGCTGCAAACGTTTGACATTCCTGAATTGCAACAAAGACAATGCTCACACTCCACATGTTATATCCAAGATGGAGCACGACCACATATTGTTCGTAACAGAACCTATTACGCCAGCATTTCGAGAATGAGAGGGTTATCAGTAAATATTTTCCGATGGAATGGCTGCCCCGTTCCAAGGACATGACTCCCATGTGACTTTTAGTTGTGGGTACTGGTGTCGTTACAAACCTGCATTCGTTGAAAGATTCTACCAGCAGTAGAGAACGTCATACACCGGATGCAATATGTTGTACACAAGAAAGGTCAGCACTTTGAAAATGTTGCAGGTGGTCCAGCGGACCTTAATGATTGATTAATGTCGGTAATGTTGATAACAGATTGTTAACAAACAATTGATGATTAAAGATTGTTGTTTAAAGATTATTGATTTGTTTCAGAACGTTTTCTGTGAGTCTCATTCATTACTGTACTATATGTTTATAAACTTTCATAATGCTTTTTGCGCGGGCTCTTTGTAATTATTCACCAATTTACTGGTTTCGACAGCGCCAAATTTTCTCCTATCGGTGACTTTTTGTAGTATTATTTTTTTTTTTTTGCAGAATTCTTCTTCCCATGCCCTCAATAGACTACATCTGAATTTCGGTTTCATTAGTTTTCGCTGCAGACGCCTCCAACAGGGAAAGTTATTTTATTGCTACCTTGTACTTATAGGCTAAAGTGAATATTGAAGGTGGTTGAAGTAAAATAATTACCAAAATAAGTAATATTACAAAAAAAATCAATTAAACAGAAAACAAAAATGTTAAAAATCACAAGAAAAGAATAATATTAATTAATCCAAAGGTGATATGGAGCTCTTCAAGTATTCCGTAAGCATTAAAGGGGGGAGTGGGAGGGGGTTCAAGCTTTGCTTACTTTTCCTGACAGGGGGGGAGAGGGGGATCAGAGGAATGCTTAAGACAGACAGACAAAACATGCACATCAGAGATTCCGCTGCGCAAAATAGACTTTTTTCCTAAGTATTTCATGTGTACTTTTATAATTAATTTGTTACATTTTAATTCAGGAGTGAATATGATGCAATTTTGTCTGTTTTAATTTTGTTTCTTTTTTTAATTTTTTTTATTGTTCAGTGGTATTTACTGTTAATAATTAGGTTAATCTTAGATAAGCATAAGGGAGGAGGGGTCTAAAATGACTAAAAATGTGCTTACATAATACTTCAATGTCCCCTTTCTACAGGAGGAAACAAAAAAATAACTTTTTGAAAAAAGAATTGTATACTAAAAAACCCAGCATTTGTATTGTTCCAAATATCATCCAAGCTTAACACAGACAAAGAAAGTATATGCTAGAGATTAATTAGTTGGATTCACGTAATTTAAATAAATAATATAGATTTTTTTTCCCAGGAAATGAAATAAATAAAAAATAATCCTCTACTGCAGGGGTCGGTAACCCCCAGCCCGCGGGCCGCATAAGGCCCATAAGGCCCGCGGGTCATCTTAAGATTTTCCGTTTTTTTTTTTTGGATTTTAAAATAAGAATTTCGTTTGTTTTTTTTTATTTTGGTTGTTTAAATAAGATTTTCCTTTTGCGATGCACGAGTTGACTACTGTTCGTTTTCAAAAGACAGACCCACAACTCCCGGACGATTCTCCTCCGTAAAGGGTTGATACGCTGAGATGGGCACTTTCCTAACACCTGTTTATTATTTTTTAGTACCTTTTTTTTGAAATAGTGTTTATTCTTTCCATAATTCATTCCCGAAAAGCTCAAATAGAACGCAGCTAATAGTAAACTAACACTGATAAAAAGTAAACTTCCCCTCTTTTATTTCTCCTCACCCCTATTGTGATGAAATCGAAGGAAACCTGACGCATGCGCAAAAGCATTGAAGGCTCCCATAAACAAAAACGAACAGTATTCCGACCTTTTATTATGTCAACACTAATCTATTTTTTTTTCTAGTGTTTACTTATTTTATTTTAGACTTCTGATACCGTGAAGCTTTATATCCCTTTGATTGTCTGTCTTCTGTGGACAACTATCAACTCAGCAAACATGAGGACTAGAGACTTGAGTAGGGTGTCGTTGAAAAGGTGTTGCCAAAAGTAGTTGAGAGCCGTAGAGTTTGTGTCTCTATCTAGTTTGGGTCGGACTCCAAGGTAGCGATAGCGATTAGTAAACCAATCACAATGCTTCGCAACGGCTTCTGATAAGTGAATGAAGAAAATTATTCAAAAAAAGTCGAATTCAGTCTATTAACAAGATTTGAGCTAAGAATGACGATTATTCCATATAAATAGGGAGTACAGATTGAGTCACCTTTCCGTTAGAATAGACTGCGTCGAGACACGTTCCATACCTGGTGGTGCTTCTTGAAAGTGAGACGAGCTTGAGAATAAATTCTTGTAGAAGTGGTTCTAATTTAGTCGAAGATGTTAAAATGTCTTCGTTAAAATATATTTTAATTTGCACGCAACCGACCTTTCACACCGCTTATTTATAAGTAGGCGTTTTGTATTAACTTTGAAAAGATTTTCTTCATTCACCTATCAGAAGCCATTGCGGAGCATTGTGATTGGTTTATTAATCGTTATAGCTACCTTGTTTTTGTTGAGGAAGACAGTATTCTAAAAGATACCCACAAATTGATATGAATGGTCAGGGGGCGTCCATTAATTACTTGAGTGTTTTTCTTAAATAGTTGGGACCCCCCCTTCCCCTTGGTGAGATTCGGTAAAACATGGTGGGACCTTCCCATTTCCCCCCACGTTAGATTTCAGAAAGTCAAAAAGTCCAACAATCTGTTATAATATGTATATTCTCTGAATTAAAAAATTAACATGAGATTTTCATTGATCCCCCTCCTTTTAATGAGATTTTGCCGGACCCCCCCCCTCCATTTTGAGCTCAAAATGTCCGTTTATAAATCTAATATTTCAAATATTATTTTGCTAATTTTCAAAACTTTTTTTTTTTCAAGTGAAGCACTTTATTCATTATTTGAGTAGAAAAGAATTTGCAAGTTGCAATCCATGTGACGTCATGATCAAATAGAAAATATCGTGTTGCCTACTACGCAGCAAAAAGTCCAGAAGCGTTATGATTATCTATCTAATTAATTTGAAAACTTATAATCATTATATTTATTAATTTAGGAAATGAAACAAATTGCAAATAATGGGTTGAATTTATCCATTAATTTCGTTGTTCAAAATGTTTACATTCAATTTTTGAGTTGCGAAGAATAAATAGTTAAGGGCACATCAGTTTTGAAGAAATAACTGAAAGTGGTTCGATTAGAAATGTAGAGAAACACACCTTGCATTACTTATGTTTATCTAATTTTTTAATTTACATAATCTTAATAAGAAAACAAATAATAGGCTGATATTAGTGTTGATATCGAATGGAATGATATTCGCAGGGGGAGGGGGTCCTAATTGCCGCGTGGTCGGCAATGCATATTTTCTTTTTGAGCATGAACATGAAACTTTGATTCCAACTTGGAAATTCTCTTCCATTCAAATAATGAATAGATTGCTTGTTTTTATTAAAACTTCAATTTAAATTTCAAACTGAGACAGAAATTATAACTTTTACTGTTAATTTCATCAAATAGAACAAAATAAAATTAGTTTTTAACTATATTGACTTCGTTTTCAATAAAGACCAATGAAAATTAAAGAAATAAAATGCTAGCAAATAAAAAAAAAAAAAAATATGATAAAATTCGTGTCAGACCGCTTTTATCTTTTGTGTTTTTTTTTTTTTTTTTCAAAAACTGAAAAAAAATGTATTTATTACTTGAATGGAAGAGAATTTCCAAGTTGCAATCAAAGTGAAATGTTCATGCTCAAATAGGAAATATCGCATTGCTTATCACGGAGCGATTCGGATTTATAATCTGTCACCTTGAAATAAAATGGCGAATTTTTATCTATCATTTTGATACAAAAGGGCGGACTTAAAGTCTTGTTTCGAAAACAGTATACAATTTGTATATTAAAAGTAAACTTCTCAGTAAACAAGTAAAACATGTTTCATCCTTTAAATTCTTTGTTAATTATGGGCTAGGTTGATTTTTACCATCCTCATTAGGTCTTTGATGTCTTTTGTTTTAATGCTGTATATTCTTCTCCCTCAGATTGTTTGGATTTTTTTTTCCACCGCTTTAATTCATCGTTAGGTTCTGAAACCAAATAATTATTCTAATTGGAACTATTTCTATTGTTGGTTTCAGGTGTATTAAGTGAACCCATGGCACCGGAAAAAATGATGACCATTAGAAACGAAATCCGTGCATTTCAAGAAATCAACACAAAGTTCACACAAATGCAAGTAGATCTAACTGAATTTGCATGTCTCAGAGCCATAGTGTTATTTAAAACTGTAAGAAACCAATTGAAGATAATTTATGTTAAAGACAAATCCAAAAGTCAGCTTTATTATAACAGAAAACTGAAATTTCATTAATAACAATAATTCTAAAAACGAAGAACAACAAAAATTAATTTAGGATAAGTAAAATGGTTTTGAAATGAGAGTATTAAAAATATAATTAAATATATGTAATTACCGTGAAACCTCGGGTTACAACCTCGCGACTCTTGTCACGAACATTTCGGGTTACGAACAACAACTTTGAAAATTTTTTGTCTCGGGTAACGAACAGTGCCTCGGGTCACGCATTAAGGTTAGAGAAAGAGCAAGGTTTTACGTTGGAGACAAACGATCGCGCACAGTACAAAAAAAGGCCACGCAGTATCGACATCGCTTAGCGCTAGCCTACAGTCCGGTCAAATCTTACCTGATAATATAGGAACAGTTACGGAGCCAAATCACACCAAAGGCGTCTCATCTAGTATCTGAAAGTATCTCTTCGCGCCCACATGATTCTTTTTCCGATGTAAACAAGACATTTTAATGTATTTATTTGTATATTATATTTATTAAATGTAATTATTTTACATTGAATTTATTTGGTTGTTTACTTTCTCTTTATTTAATATGTGAAGTACACGTAATCTTTGCGTTTTGTCAGGTAAACGACCGGATGTTAATAAAAAGGAACGATTCTTTCATGTTGAAATGGATCGTCTCTATTTCATTGATTTCAATGTTTCAGGTTACGAACCGAGTTCTGGAACGAATGAAGTTTGTAACCCGAGGTACCATTGTACTTAATTGCTACTTAATTTTATTTTATTACAAGAATTTCATTTTATTAAATGCTGTTATTTGCTAAATTACAATATGTAATTAGCTCAAATAAAAGTCATTTCACTTATACACTTCCTTGCAGCTAAATCGACTCACCCCTTCAGAGCGCACAAAAAGGCGTACATTTTTTAAATGGCTTAACCGATTTTCAAAAACCTTTTTTTTTTGAAAGCCTAATGTTTTTATTTTACAATGACACCATTATCTTTAAAATCTGTACAATATTTTGTTTTATAATGCATTTTGAATGAAAACGCAAGCAAAATGTATGCTTAGGAAAAAAAAAATTGGGAATACTTAAAATTAAATTACAACAAAAAATTCAAGCAAAACAAGGTAACTTTTATTAATCAATACTTGGTATTGCCTCCCCTTGCCTGTACGACGGCTTGCATGCGGTTCCTCATAGACCCTATTAAGATTTTGACAAAGTCTTGGGGGATCCCATTCCTTTCCTCCTCCAGCGCAATTTTGAGCTCGTTTTTATTAGACTGTGCCGGATTTTTGGCTCGGACCCTCCGTTTCAGCTCGTCCCACAAATGCTCAATCGGATTCATGTCGGGACTGAGGGCTGGCCACTCCATCGTCTCGAGACCAACCTTCTCCATGAATTGCCGAGTGGTTCGTGCTGAATGACACCTGGCATTGTCATGCACCAACTTAAAGTCTTCCCCGATATATCCTGCGTAGGGTACAACATGATCCAGGAGAATGTCCTCAATGTATCGTCGAGCAGTCAGACCCCCCCCCCTCCGTCCTCCACCAGATATGAAAACAAGATCTGTTTTTCCCTCAAGAGATATGCCAGCCCACATCATGCAGGAACCGCCGCCGTACGAGACTGTTTCAGCAAAACAGCACTGTGAAAATCGCTCTCCTGGAGGCCGGTAGACCCGGCCTCTCCTATCATTACCATGGAGACACATTCTGCTCTCATCAGTGAATAGAACGGACCGCTATTTCTCGATGCTCCAATTGACGTGTTCCCGAGGAAATTCGAGCCGTGCTGTGCGGTGACTTACGGTCAATTTTGGGCCTCTAGCGGGCCGTCTTGGAGTGAGATTGGCTTCCTTCAAGCGTCTTCTGACTGTCCACTGACTAACAGCTATTCCACGAACTTGTCTCAGCTCCTGTTGCAGATCGACGCCCGTGAGATGGCGATTTCGAAGTGAAGTTGAAATGATAAAGCGATCGTCCCTCTCAGATTTGAATCGGCGCCGTCCAGTATGTAGTCTCCGAGTGAAGGTACCAGTTTCCTGAAGCCTTCTGAATACTCTTGAGACAGCAGATTGGCTCAAGTTTAGTTGACGAGTGACTTCTCGTTGACTGTGGCCTGCTTGCAACAAAGCAACAACTTGTGTGGCGTCTTCTGGCATAGTATCCATGGGTTTGTGAAAACAATGAATTAAACTTGCAGAGATGTGTACAGATGAACGTCTGATAAGCGACTGATAAGAAATATCGGTCCACGTGGGATTTTATAGGGATTTTATAACAGAGTTGGTGGTTTCCGTTCAGACTGCATTTTGCTACGTTTACGTTCAGATCACATTCATTTAGAAAATATTGTACAGATTTTAATGATAATGGTGCCATTGTAAAGTAAAGACATTAGTCTTTCAAAAAAAAAAGTTTTTTGAAAATCGATTAAGCCATTTAAAAAATATACGCCTTGTTGTGCGCTCTGAAGGGGTGAATCGATTTAGCTGCACGGAAGTGTAGTATAAATGAAGGTCAAAAAAATATATAAACATTAAATAACTGATTTACCAAGCGAATATTTGTGAACAATTTCCTGTTCGTACGTTTTTCAAACTAATAAAATTTAATGAAATTAATTAAAAAGTTCATTTGTAGTCTTACATTTACTTGAGAAAAAGCCTAAATAACAAGTTTTTGATTCATTATATTAAGAAATGTATATTAAAAATGATAAAATATCAGACTATACACCGTATTTAAAAATTTAGAAGGACATTTACATCTAAAAATATACATACAATTCCTCGAGTTTCCTACATGGAACCCATAGTCAACCTACACACATGTTATGTATTTGAGTTTTAATCAATGTGAATAGAAGCATATGTTAAAACTAATTAAAAACAAATGTATGTAATAGAGAATTATTTTTTATTTGTATTTTAAATTAAACATGAAATATTTTAATTATTAAAAAATAAATAAGGGTCTATTTGATTTTATATATCTTTTCAGCTGCTGAAATTAAAAAAAAAACACCTGCAAAACAATAAAAATTATTACGACTGTATTTTTATAATATAAGATGTTAATTTTTATGATAAAAATATAAAACTTACATAACACAACAAGGTAAGATACTTGATATTAAAATATAGATAATAATAATATACTATACATTAGATTATAATACATGTAGACCTAGTTACGGATGCATGGAATTGGAAAATATTACTCAGTATTTTTGTGTATTAATCGTGTCTAAGAGTAGTGACGTCCACATTTTAATTAATTCAAGAAGAAATCGTTGAAATAAATATTCATTCTTGAAAAGAAGTTTAATATTATTAATGTTATAATATTAATAATATAAATTTATTGTTATTTTAATATGAAATATTTTCTACCTTGTAGTGCTCTCTTCTGGAGGTCCGCACTTGAGGGTTTTGCGTGATATACCCACTGTGGCTACATTACACGATCAGGCACGGCTAACACTCAGCAAATACATACAGACAGCCTACCCTCCACAACCGTTCCAATTTGTTAAAGTATTACTGATGCTTCCCACTTTGAGAGCAGTCAATGCAGCAACTACTGAGGAACTATTCTTCAAAAGGACCATTGGTAGCATTCCCATCGAACGGCTAGTCTGCGATATGTACAAGTCCAGCGACTTCTGACCCAGAGTTCCCTCGTGTGACAATACAGCGTCTTAATCGTCACTAAAACAGTTGATTCTTTTAACGTTCATATGTTGTACAGCTCTACAGATGTATCTACATCAACATCAGTGATCTGTTAGTTTGAACTGCTAAGACACATACGGACAGCTGGTATGTGTTCATCAACATACGGAAGAATAACGATGATGTTTAAAAGTAAAGAACTGTATTGCTATGAATAGCTTTTAAGTTAATATTTTCACTAATTTCAACAACTTGAATATCTTCCTAACAACTTTGTCCGCCCGAGAGATTTCGAAAAGGGAATCTGTAATGTCAGCATTTTCTTGTACAAACTCGAGAATATTTATATATTTGTATCCTAATGTATTGCTATGTATTTTCCAGTGGATTGCCCATTTTCAACAAGTATCTCTGCAATGCTCATTGTGTTTTTAATACATTTAAAATATTGCGCCCAATTTATAAAAATTCTAGATTAAGGAAATATTTAAATACACTACAGTTAAGTAAAAAGAAAAAAAGTGTTATTACAATAAGATTTTTTTAAATTTAATTTTAATTGATGTTTCAAAATTTCTGTAACTTTTAGAAAATTAACATTTATGGAATTAATATCTCCCAAATTCATCAAACTATTTGCTAAACTACAAAATACCTTTGGCTCCAAACTCTTGAAAAGATATATAATTTAAGTCTTCACTTAACATTCCGTCGGGCGCAACCTATCTCCTAGGCACACCCCGAACTCTTTTGTTTGTCCCTCCCCCGCTAAATTTTTTCGCGAGGTGTCCATCCTAGTAGCTTCCGCTTTTCCAGTGCTAATAACAAGGGCAAGGTCAGTTAGTGATTTTCGTTCTTCATTTCCGGTTGACAGAGGAAATGATCGCGCAGGCTCATTGCGCCCGATTTCGTTGCAGTTTGACAAATAAGAATTTTTCAAAATTTCCCAGTTATTTTTAATACTGTATCACATTGTGTCGTTAATAATGTCATCATTATATAATATTTCGTAATTATCTATAAAACAACTCTCTCACAACCCTTGTGTTTGGTCAACTTGCTCAACGCAGTCAGAAGTCTATTGGCTTAAATATATGTAAATATACGTTTTCTTTAAAGACTAATTAAACCTGTTTTACTGCTCCTGCGGTATTTTTATACAGTGTGGTTATTTACTATGAAGTGTTAACAATTGTTTTTTGCAAGAAAAAACGTTTATATCTGTAGAAAAGATTATTAAATCAAGGGGTTTACAAATTTCGGTAATTTTTGGTAGCTAAATTTCCGTTTCCTTTAAAGACTGTATAAAACTATTTTATGACTCCTTCTGTATTTTTACAATGTTTAGAGGTTCCCAAAGAATAGTTAACAATTGTTTTTAGTAAGAAAAATGTTTTTATTTGTCGAAAAAAAATTTAATAAAGTAGTGCCTCTCAGG
Organism: Thereuonema tuberculata; assembly: GCA_023159025.1. NCBI lineage: Eukaryota > Metazoa > Arthropoda > Chilopoda > Scutigeromorpha > Scutigeridae > Thereuonema > Thereuonema tuberculata. Next base: position 11,346 of record JAFIDM010025286.1, read on the forward strand.
CTCGTTGCGCCCGACCTTGTGCCATGCCGTATTGCTCCCGAAGGAGTATTAATCAATGTTGAAACCACATATTTCTATAATTCATTAATTAATACCATCCATCCATAGTTTTCTGTCCGGAGATAGGTCCATTTCTACGGAGGTCACATGGATCTCCCAGAAACACCTGGAGAAAGATACTGGGGGTGGTTTCCCATTGCCTGCCTTCAGGACGCCATTACGGAATGACGTCAGACCGAAGAGAAAGTGGAAAGGAAATTGAAACATCCAAGCCACTGCCGGGATTCGAACCCAGGTAGCTGTGCACTAGCCACAATGGCAGACCGCCGCCGAGACCGCGCGGCCACGCCAGCACGGCAATAATTAATACCACAGATGTAATTTTATTGTTAAGTTCTGATTGCCTTATGAAAAGCACATCTTGTAAACTATTGTAATTACGTATTTTATTATTTTCTTTAAATAATAAACTTTAGTAATTTGTTGAAAAACTGAATTGTTACTTTTATTTTTTAAATTTTCAAGAATTTAAAAAAAAATAGTTTAGGTTACAAAAGAATACTAAAGGAATGTGGCTATTATGAATTACTCTTTCCAGGGACCTTTGGCGACATCTGTTGTTCAAAACAGACATGAACGAATTTAATAATATGATGTACTTTAAAATTTAACTTTTTTTATATGTTGTGTCCAATACTATCATCGGAAATTCAAATTTTAACTTTAATTATCAAAGTTATTTAATACACAAATTGAGATTAACTTCTATCATACAGACATCCAGACTTGATTGATGAGTTATGGCTTTAGGGTAAACTTTCTTTGGAGACAAGTTTAGATTAGACTTATATAATTTTTTGCCATAGTTAACTTATTCAGTTAGTCTTCACCAGATAACTGAAAATATCAATTTGAAAATTTTTGACAAGGATAAAAATTACAGTTTGAATACTTTCTTTATTCAGATAACTTAAAAACGAAGTTTAAGAATAAATATGTACTGGAGTGGTATTGGAGTGTTTATTTTTTTACTTCTGTACAATCAAATAACCGATGCTTCGCTCATTCAACAGTGACACATTCACCAATTTATCACAGCTGTTTTGTGATAGCTTTGTGATATGACGCTACTGCTTCGACGTTCAAATGGGGTCCATTTGTTTACCAAAAGAGTACGTGTTGCATCTCTTTATGTGCTGTACTCTGTGATTAAGTGAACTTTAAATTGTTTATAAATTTCATTTTCTTTTTTTCTTGGATTTCCCTTTTTCACAAAATAAAATGAAGATGAATTTTAAGACTAGAGGATATGTAAATGATTCGTACAGTGTTTATTTCAGTTGAAAATACTTCACTTTAGCCAGTTATGTACTTATATGACGATTGCAACACAGTACCTGCGTCGATAAGTAGAACAAAAATGAAAAGGTGCTTTGATACCAAGATTACGTATGTACAAATAAAAACACTGATTTCAGAATGCTTTTATACTGTTCTTGGATTTATATATAAAAAAGAATCCTTCTTTTGAGGAAAACTTAATAGATTAAATATGGAATATACAAGGTGGCCATAAAATAACTTTCCCTGTTTGGAGGCGTGTGCAGCGAAAACTAATGAACGGAATGAAACCAAAATTCAGGTATAGTCTATTGATGGCATGGAGAGAAGAATTCTGTAAAACAAAAAAATAGTACCAAAAGTCGCTGATAGGAGAAAATTCGGCGCTTCTTCACTTGAAATGTAGATTATACAAATTTTTTAGTGGAGAAGTGACAGCAGCGCTACTCACTCCTTTTAAAAAGGGAAGAGCGAACGTTCAGTCGAGCAGTTCGTCGATTGACTGTTGAGTTGTACTGAATATGCGACCTACCTTACCTCAACGTGCTTTACTTGTAAAGCTGTTTTACTATAAAGAGTGCAATGCAGCGGTGGCTCTAAGGGACTTTTGAAGGCTTTCTAGCCTGTGTAAAGGTCGAATGTCTTCTGTAGTATTGCGAGCTATGAAACTGGATTGCTAGGAGTGAGAGCCGGCAGTGGATGAAAACCAGTATCAGACAACACAGTAACAGATGTTGCCACTGCAGTGTTCGACGACACAGGGACTAATAGTGGTCTAAGCGCTCGTGCAATAGCTCGCCAAACCGATATGGTCGCTTCTCTTCTCTTTAAATGTTAGCGGTCAGCCAGGAAAGCTCAATCTATAAGCTACGTTGCATTCTGGTAGGATCTTCATTCAGCGTAGGGACTGTAAAACCTACAGATTATGATAAGCGCCTTACTTTCGCACTAACATTTCTTGCCCAAATGGATATCAACAATGATTGGCCTTGGAATATATTGTGTGGAGATGAGGGTCATTTTTATCTGAATGCGTCAGTCAACTCTCAAAACTGCCGAATCTCGGCATGTGAACGTCCCTCAGTGATTCGTCAAGTGCCAAAAGTAACTGTGCTAGGGTTAGGTTAATTTAAACGTCAACGTTCGCTGTGTGGTAGGCAATGTGATATTTTCTATTTGAGCATGAACATGTCACTTTCATTTCAACTTGGAAATTCTCTTCCATTCAAATAATAAATACATTTTTTCAGTTTTTGAAAAAAAAAAATTAAAACCCAAAAGATATAAGCGGTCTGACACGAATTTCATCAAAAAAAAATTTTTTTTTTGGAATTTATTTGCAAGCATTTTATTTTTTTAATTTTCATTGGTCTTTAATGAAAACGAAGTCAAAATATTTAGACAAGAAAATTAACGTGCGTTAGAAAAATTTTACTGTGAATAAAAACAAAGAACGCACATAACTAAAGAATACACAAATTCACTGAGCTATTTTTTGATATTTGTGCTGGAAATTGGAGACAGTACTGTTTGGAGGCTAATTGGCCTCTCATCAGTCCAATCCATCCAAGCTCACTGAAATGGTACGATATACAAAATGGACAAACATAAGAAGGGGGGGGGATAATTAATCCCCGCTAGCGTTTATCTTAGCATCAAGGGATTAATTTACAACAAGGTTGTATTTAGACAAGAAAATTAACGTGCCTCCCCCTTTTTATTCTTGATTTTGTTTTGATGATTTTGTAATTCAGGGGTCATTGATTTGTATGTTTGTCCGTTTTGTATATCGTCCCATTTCACTGAGCTTGGTATGCTGGATGGATTGGACTGATGAGAGGCCAGTTAGCCTCGAAACAGTACTGTCTCCAATTTCCAGCACAAATATCAAAAAATAGCTCAGTGAATTTGTGTTTTGCTTAGTTATATGCGTTCTTTGTTTTTATTTACGAAGTCAATATAGTTAAAAACTAATTTTATTTTGTTCTATTTGATGAAAGTAACAGTAAAATTTATAATTTCTGTCTCAGTTTAAAATTTAAAATTAAGGATTTTTTTAAAAACTGAAGCATTATTTGAATGGAAGAGAATTTCCAAGTTGCAATCAAATTGACATTTTCATGCTCAAATAGAAAATATCGCATTGCCAACCATGCAGCAATTAGGACCCCCTCCCCCTGCGAAATTTACGTATTTCTTGATTCCATTTGACATCAACACGAATATCAGTCTAATATCAGCCTATTATTTGTTGGTATTAAAAGATTATGTAAACTAAAGAGTAATTAATTATTAAGTCTGTCGCTATGCTACTTACCTAATCGAACCACTTTCAGTTATTTCTTCAAAGCTGATGTGACACTCAACTATTTATTCTTCGCAACTCAAAATTTAATGTAAACATTTTGAACAACGAAATTAATGCATAAATTCAACCCTTTAATTGCAATTTGTTTCATGTTTAATAAATAATGATTATAAGTTTTCAATTTAATTAGGTATATAATCTTAACGCTTTTCAACTTTTCGTGGCGTAGAAGGCAACGCCATATTTTCTATTAGAGCATAACGTCACATGAATTGTAACTTGCAAATTCTTTTCTATTGAAATAATGGATCGAGTGCTTCAGTTTAAAAAAAAATAGTTTTGAAATTAGCAAAATAATATTTGAAATAATAAATATTTATAAGCGGTCTGACATTTTGAGCTCAAAATGGAGGGGGGGAGGTCCGGCAAAATCTCATTAAAGGAAGGGGGATCAATGAAAGTCTCATGTCAACTTTTTAATTCAGAATATATATATTATAACAGATTTTTTGACTTTTTGACTGTTTGAAATCTTACATGAGGGGAAGAGGGGGTCCCACCACGTCTTACCAAATCTCACCAAGAAGAAGGAGGGGGGGGTCCAAATTATTTAAAAAAAACACACACACACAAGTAATTAATGGACGCCCCCTCAACATCCATGTCAATTTGTGGGTATCTTTTAGAATACTGTCTTCCTCAACAAAAACAAGGAAGCGATAGCGATTAATAAGCCAATAACAATGCTTCGCAACGGTTTCTAATACGTGAATGAAGAAAATTATTTAAAAGTTAATACAAAACGCCTACTTGTAAATAAGCGGTATGAAAGGTCGGTTGCGTGCAAATTAAAATATATTTTAACGATGATATTTTAACATCTTCGACCAAATTAGAACCACTTCTACAAGAATTTATTTTCAAGCTCGTTTCACCTTCAAGAAGCACCACCAAGTATGGTATGTGTCTCAACGCAATCTATTCTAACGTAAAGGTGACTCAATCTGTACTCACTATTTATATGGAATTATCGTCATTCTCAACTCAAACCTTGTTTGAGCATTGTGCTTGGTTTACTAATCGCTGTCGCTACCTTGGAGTCCGACCCAAACTAGGTAGAGACACAAACACTACGGCTCTGAACTACTCTTGGCAAGACTTTTCAACGACCTTTTCAACGACTTTTCAACTTTTCAACGACTTTTCAACGACTTTTCAAGTGCCTATTCCTCTTGGTTGCTAAGTTGACACTTGTCCACAGAAGACAGACAAATCAGGGATATAAAGCTTCACGGTATCAGAAATCTAAAATAAAATAAATAAACAGTAGAAACAAAAATAATTTAGTATTGACATAATAAAATGTCAGAATACTGTTCGTTTTTGTTTAGAGAACCTTCAACGCTTTTGCGCATGCGTCAGGTCTCCTTAGGTTTCATCACAATAGGGGTGCGGAGAAATAAAAGAGGGGATGTTTACTTTTTATCAGTGTTAATTTACTATTAGCTGCGTCTATTTGCGCTTTTCGGGAAAGAATTATGGAAAGAATAAATACTATTTCAAAAATGACAGGTACTAAAAAAAAAAAAAAACAGGTATTAGGAAAGTGCCCATCTCAGCGTATCACCCCTTTGCGGAGTAGAATCGTCCGAGAGTTGTGAGTCTCGTTTTTGAAAACGAACAGTAGTCGACTCGTGCATCGCCATTTTGAACAACATCTGAGAATTTTCATTGAACGATAAAAAAAAAAAGTGAATACAGTAAAAGTCAGATATTTCAAATACTACATAAAAAGAAATGTCTAAAAGAATTTAAAGGCTACTTGCTATATTAAAATGTCTACTGAATACAAAACGGTAGATGATTTTTTTTTGTTATTTTATTTCCTGGGGAAACAAATCTATACTATGTATTTAAATTACCTGAATCCAACTAATTAATCTCTAGCATATACTTTTTTTGTCTGTAATAAGCTTGGATGATATTTGGAACAATACAAATGCTGGGTTTTTTAAAATACAATTCTTTTTTCTAAAAGTTATTTTTTTGTTTCCTCCTGTAGAAAGGGATCATTGAAGTATTATGTAAGCAAATTTTTATGTTATTTTAGACCCCTCCCCCATTATGCTTATCTAAGATTTATCTAATTATTAACAGTAAATACCACTGAACAATAAATAAAATTAAAACAGACAAAATTGCATCATATTCACTCCTGAATTGAAATGTAACAAATTAAATATAAAAGTACACATGAAATACTTATTAAAAAAGTCTATCTTGCGCAGCGCAATCTCTGACTTGCATGTTTGTCTGTCTGTCTTAAGCATTTCTCTGATCCCCCTCTCCCCCCTGTCAGGAAAAGTAAGCAAAGCTTGAACCCCACCCCCCCCCCCACCTTTAATGCTTACGGAATACTTGTACGGCTCCGTATGACTTTTGCATTAATTAATATTCTTTTTTTTGTGAATTTTAACATTTTTATTTTCTGTGTAATTGATTTTTTTGTAATATTATTTATTTTGGTAATTATTTTACTTCAACCACCTTCAATATTCCCTTTAGCCTATATGTACAAAGTGGCAATAAAAAAACTTTGCTAGTTTGAGGCATCTCCAGCGAAAACTAATGTAGGGAATGAAACCAAAATTCAGATGTAGTCTGTTGAGGGCGTGGGAGGAGAATTCTGAAAAAAAAAAGAAAAAATTAGTACAAAAAGTCGCCGATAGGAGAAAATTTGGCGCTGTCGAAACCAGTAAATTGGTGAATAATTACAGTGAACGCGTTTTTTGAAATAATTTTGAAAGTTTATGGATATACAGTACAGTAATGAGTGAGACTCACAGAAAACGTTCTGAAACAAATCAATAATCTTTAAACAAGATTTTTTTATCATTAATTGTTTGTTAACAATCTGTTATCAACATTACCAACATTAATTAATCATTATGGTCCTCTGGACCACGTGCAACAATTTCAATGTACTGACCTTTCTTGGGTACAGCATATTGCAGCCGTTGTATGACGTTCTCTACTGCTGCGCGTAAAGTGTCAGTTTGGATGTTGCAACAGCCTGCGTATGTTATCTTCCAACGAATGCAGGTTTGTAACGCCACCAGAATACACAATGGCTGTCACGTGCCCCAACAACCAACAGTCACGTGGGATGGTATCTGGGGAACGGGGAGGACATTCCAACGTAAAATATTGAAATGTAGGTGTAACAGGTTGTGTACTGCATGAACAATATGTGGTCGTGCTCCATTTTGCGTATAACAGTTCGAGTGTGAGCATTGGCTTTGTTGCAATTCAGGAATGACAAACGTTTGCCGCATTTGCAGATGTCTCACTCCATTAACGATACAGGTAACAGGACCAGCAGGAGTAGCAGTTTCAAAAAAGTATGGTCCTAATATGAACTCTGCCGTAAATCCACACCACACAGTTACTTTGGGAGAATACAGTGGCCCTTGATGAATCACTGAGGGACGTTCGCATGCCCAGATTCGGCAGTTTTGAGTGTTGACTGACCCATTCAGATAAAAATGAGCTTGATCTCCCCACAATATGTTCCAAAGCCAATCATTGTTGATATCCATTGGGGCAAGGAATGTTAGTGCGAAAGTCAGGCGCTTCTCATAATCTGTAGGTTTTAGTTCTTGCACACGACTGATCTTATATGGATAGAAATGCAGCATTTTCCGTAAGATTTTCCAGACAGTCCCTGTGTCGTCTAACACTGCAGTTGCAACATCTGTTACTGTGTTGTCTGATACTAGTTTTCGTCCACTGCCAGCTCTCACTCCTAGCCATTTAGTTTCATAGCTCGCACTGCTACAGAAGACATTGGACCTTTACGTAGGTTATGAATCCTTCGAAATTCCCTAAGAGCCGCCGCTGAATTGCACTCTTTATAGAAAAACAGCTTCACGTTCAGGTAAGGTACAACACAACAGTCAGCATATTCAGTACAACTCAACAGTCAATCGACGAACTGCTTGACTGAACGTTCCTTTTTTTAAAGGAATGAGTAGCTCTGCTATCACTTCTGCACTAAAAAAATATATAATCTACATGTAGAGTGACAGCAGCGCTAAATATCGGCAGAAAAATATTATGCAAATATTTTTTTTTTGCAGAATTCTTCTCCCCATGCCCTCAGTTGATTACATTTGAATTTTGATTACATTCCTTTCATTTGTTTTCGCTGTAGACGCCTCCAAACAGGGAAAGTTATTTTACGACCACCTTGTGTATTGCACATTTAATCTATTAAGGTTTCCTTGTAAGAAGGATTCTTTTTTATATGTAAATCCAAGAACAGTATAAAAGCATTCTGAAGTCAGTGTTTTTATTTGTACAGACGTAATCTTGGTATCAAAGCACCTTTTCATTTTTGTGCCACTTATCGACGCATGTACTGTGTTGCAATCGTCATATAAGTACATAACTGGCTAAAGTGAAGTATTTTCAACTGAAATAAACACTGTACGAATCATTTACACATCCTCTAGTCTTAAAATTCATCTTCATTTTATTTTATGAAAAAGGGAAATCACAAGTAAAAAAGAAAATGAAATTTATTAATAATTTAAAATTCACTTAATCACAGAGTACAGCACATAAAGAGATGCAACACGTACTCTTTTGGTAAACAAATGGACGCCATTTGAACGTCGAAGCAGTAGCGTCATATCGCAAAGCTATCACAAAACAGCTGTGATAAATTGGTGAATGTGTCACTGTTGAATCAGCGAAGAATCGGTTATTTGATTGTACAGAAGTAAAGAAATAAACACTAAAATACCACTCCAGTACATATTTATTCTTAAACTTCGTTTTTAAGTTATCTGAATAAAGAAAGTATTAAGACTGTAATTTTTATCCTTGTCGAAAATTTTCATATATGTATTTTAGGTTATCTGGAGAAGACTCACTGAATAAGTTAACTATGGCAAAAAATTATATAAGTCTATTCCTAAACTTGCCTCCAAAGAAAGTTTTCCCTAAAGCCATAAATCATCAGTCAAGCCTAGATGTCTGTATGGTAGAAGTTACTCAAAATTTGTGTATTAAGTAACCTTGATAATTAAAGTAATTAAAATCCAATGATAGTATTGGACACAACATATAAGAAAGTTAAATTTTAACAATATCATCATAGTATTAAATTCGTTCATGTCTGTTTTGAAGAACAGATGTCGCCAAATATACCTGGAATGAGTAATTCATAATTGCAATGTCCCTTTTGTATTCTTTTGTAACCTGAACTATTTTTTTGAAAAGTTTTGAAAATTGAAAAAAAAAACAAACTACAAATTCATTTTTTTTAACAAATTACTAAAGTTTATTATTTAAAGAAAATAATAAAATACATATTTATAATAATTTGCAAGATGGTCTTTCCATAAGACAATTAGAACTTAACAATAAAATTACATCTGTGGTATTAAGTAATGAACTATAGAAATATGTGGTTTCAATATTGATTAAGTGAAGACTTATTAAATTACATATCTTTTCAAGAGTTTAGAGTCAAAAGTATTTCAAAACAATTAACCAAATAGTTTGGTGAACTTGGGAGTTATTAATTCCATAAATGGTAATTTTCTAAAAGTTACATAAATTTGGAAGCATTAATTACAATTAAATTTAAAAAAATCTTATTGGTGATAACACTTTTTTTTCTTCTTTTTACTTAACTGTAGAGTGTATTTAAATATTTCCATAGTCTAGAATTTATATTAATTGCACGCAATATTTTAAATATAATAAAAACACAATGAGCATTGAAGAGGTACTGGTTAAAAATGAACAATCCACTGGAAAATACATAGCATTCAATTAGGATACAAATATATAAATATTCTGAAGTTTGTTCAAGAAATACTGATATTTCAGATTCCCGTTTCAGAAATCTCTCGGGCGGATAAAGTTTTTAGGAAAATATTCAAGTTGTTGACATTAGTGAAAATATTAACTTAAAAACCATTCATAGCAATACAGTTCTTTACTTTTATATATCATCGTTATTCTTCCGTATGTTGATGAACACATACCAGCTGTCTGTATGTGTCTTAGTAGTTCAAACTAACAGATCACTGATGTTGGTGTAGATACATCTGTAAAGCTGTACAACGTATCAACATGAAAAGAATCAACTGTTTTATTGACGATGAAGACACTGTATCATCACATGAGAGAACTCTGGGTCAGAAGTTGCTGTACTTGTACATATTGCAGAGTAGCCGTTCGATGGGAATGCTACCAATGGTCCTTTTGAAGAATAGTTCCTCAATGATTGCTGCATTGAGTGCTCTCATAGTGGGAAGCATCAGTAATAGTTTACTAAATCGGAACGTTTGTGTAAGGTAGGCTGTCTGTATGTATTTTCTGAGTGTTATCTGTGCCTGATCTTGTAATGTAGCCACAGTGGGTATATCACGCAAAACACTCAAGACCGGACTTCCAGAAGAGAGCACTACAAGATAGAAAATATTTCATAATAAAATAACAATAAATTTAAGATATTAAACTTCTTTTCAAGAGTGAATATTTATTTCAACGGTTTCTTCTTGAATTAATTAAAATTTGAACGTCACTCCTCTTTGATGAGATTAATACACACAAACACTTGGTAATATTTTAATATTTAATTCCTTGTATCCATAGCTAGATCTATATATATTATTATCTAATATATATTAATATTATCTATATTTTAATACAAGCGATCTTATCCTATTGTGTTATGTAGGTTTTAAATCTTTATCATAAAAACTAGTGGTTAGCCTATTTATGTAATGCGAACGCACAATTGAAGCTTCCATTTTGACTTGTTTTCTACGCTTCGCGTCAACACCATTAATTTCCGCTTCCGTTTCAGACCGGATCTTCCCCTCACTTCCTGTTACTTCGCAACGATTTCGTTGGTTTATGTGCAATGGGCGACAAAACATATGCGAAGCACAATTCGTGCGACGACTTTGTCTTGCGATTTTCGTCGAACTTTCGCAGTATGAGCAACGCCCTTTAGAACCACCTTGTAAATCATATATCTATGATATATTTTTATTTTTTACAGAGATTAGAATATAGGCCTAGTGGTCTAATGGCTAAGACGTCTAACTTCTGAGCAGTATTCTACCTAATAGAAATAGTGCATCTTTCTTTCATGACTACCTTTTTTTTTTATTCCTATTGATACTTTTCAGTGGTTTTCGAGTTAGAAATAGTGATGGTTTTTGAGTTACAAATAGTGATTTTTCAGTATTCTACCTAATGAAATACTGCTTCTTATTTCTTGACTCTATTTTTTTTTATTCCAAATGATACTTTTCAGTGGTTTCTGAGTTACAATAGTGTTCAGTATTCTATCTGATAGAAATACTGCTTCTTTCTTTTTTGAGTCTCTTTTTTTATTCTAAGTGGCACTTTTCAGTGGCTTTTGTGTTCTAAATATTGATGGTTTCTGAGTTACAGATAGTGATTTTTCAGTATTCTATGTAATAGAAGTATCGCTTCATTCTTTTTTGACTCTCATTTTCATTATAATTGTCACTTTTCAGTG
>JAFIDM010025287.1:0-22554 GCA_023159025.1 Thereuonema tuberculata
GTATTGAACCTGCTTGCCTACATGAGGAGTGAAGAAGAAAGCGCCACCCTGTCCTCCCAAATGCTCAAATCCTCGAGGTCTTGTCCATCGCCATGTCCTGCACCGTCTGCTCCTGCGTGTCGACCACAGTGCTGTCGCAAAGCATCACATGTCCTTCCAAATGCTCAATACCTCGAGCTCCTCCTTGTCCACCTAAATGTAATCCACCTCCAAAGCCATTCAACTGCTGTCCGGAGTCGGACGATATTATCAAGAAATATGTGATTGAGGCTATTCAACACCATAAGTGTGGTAACGGGTTTCCACTGCAAGAGATCAAATTTTACATTCAGAAGATGCATTTTGTCAAGATCGATGATAACGACGAGTTCAGCGGTGCAGTGAAGTTTGCACTGAATACTGGCATCTATTGAGTTCTTAGATTTATTATTTGAGCGAGCCTTTTTTTTCCTTCTTAAATCTTCAGTGTTCAGAAGTTCTCATACAAAGGGAAATTGATTATAGTAACTGTTTATTAAAATAATTGTGCAATTTTGAATTTTATGCTTGGCTGGATCTAAGGTTCAATTAAACTAAATTTATTTTGTAGTGAATGTCAGCTTCTCCTTGTAGATAATTTATGCTATGCACTGCAAACTCACAGTAGCCATGTGATAGCATTGTTGACTTCTAGTACGTTTTCTTTTGAATGTGCTTCTGTTTTAAAAATAATTATATTTGAGAAAAGAAAATTCCAAATTTGTTTTGAATAGATTTTAAAAAATACATGATTATGACTGATAGTGTCCCTTCATGAGCAAAATTCCATAATTGATGAATTTTGCTTTTAATTGAATGAATTTTTACAAACCTGTTAAAATCTTAACTTCATTACCTGTAAACATGAAATTCTCTTCTCTTTGGACGAGTATAAACTAATATTCACAGAACGGTGGCAAATGTTATTGTAATTTTGATGAGTAATGTAATGATCTGAAAGAGGATGTTACTTCTTAAAAGATCAAATTAATTGTTTAAAATATATTGAATAAAACATTTTAAAAAACACAATATTAATTTATTCAGTATTTTATAAATGAATATTTATATATATAAAATGAATATTTTATAAATAACAAAATAACTATGTTGTTTTAATTTAACTCCCTTCCCCAGATCCTGGAATTACTCAGATCAAAATTATATATACTACAAACTCGTTTATCCGGCCCTCGTTGATCCGGATTCCGGATAATCCTAATCAGACTTGTTGATTTTTATTTTATTTTTTTTATTTAATGTTCACGTAGATAATGACAGCAAGAACGTACCTAAAAGTACATTCGCTTTTTATTTTGATTAAATCTACAGTTCCTGCTTAGATTGTACAATAAATTATGGTAATAAAATGCTTTTTGTCAAGTTTAAGAAAGCTTTACTAGATTAAATTTGTTACAAAACAGTTTTTTTTATCGTAATAAACGATAAGTCTGTTTATTTAAGGATTTTGTTTAAACATTACTCCAGAAATGTAATTATAATAAATAAATACAACATCTTCATCTTTTCAAAAAACATCGCTATATTTCGCAGATATATTTTATCTACTTCTTCGGGCGGTAGAATTCTTCCTTAACCTTAAGGAAGAATTCTACCGCCCGAAGAAGCAGATAAAATATATCTGCGAAATATAGCGATGTTTTTTGAAAAGATGAAGATGATGTATTTATTTAAGGATTTGTTATGCTTAATACCCGGATTAATCGCTTTTTCAATTTTCCGGATTGCCTTTGGTACCAGTTAGTCCGGATGAACGAGGTTGTAGTGTACTTAAAAAATGAAATTTTATTTAGCCTATCTATGATGAGAGATATCTACTGCTCTTTATATGAACTACCCCTAAAGATGACTTATTTGCTCTTGCTTTAGAACACAGGAATTTATTATTAGTTTCTATCGGTAGGAGAAGAATGGTGATCCTGTTTTGAATCCAGTATTTGATTTGGATGTACGTAGAAACATTCAATGTCCTCCTTAGACAATGAGGAGCCTAAATTACAAATCTTAGTTTTCTCCTCCTGCATTTCATTCATAACATACTAATTCCTAAAAATGATTAAACATTTTGTTCTAGTCCACAATTCACGAGGTTCAGATGTTTGAATGAATAAAAGGAAAACAAGCACAAGTGAATATAATTTTGTACTAAAGCATAATTTTAAGTGTGACCCATAATAATTAAAAATAATGATTAAAAAAAAGTACATTCTCATAAGAAAAAAAAAAAACCTTAGGAAAATAAGAAAATCCATGCGGACATTAAGAAAAAAAGATTAAGAATAAAAAAAGTAAAACAAAATAAAAACAGCAACATAGTATATATTCTGATTAGAACCGACAATCTTTAGCATATGGGTCCGAGACTCTATCGATCAAGCTACAGCTCACAACTCAATTCAGATGGTTTCATTTCTATCATGTAAGCTAATATTGAAAATCCAATGACAACATTGCCAAATATTGAACATGTGGGGAGGGAGGGGGGAGCATTGGCCCCTGAAAAGATTATTCCTGTGTTTGGGCCTCTGAAGACGAGGGTAAAATCCGTTTGTCGACCCGTCCTTCCGTTCGGGAATTGTTATGCGTGGAGACAGACGCAATAGCTACCGATTTTGGTCGCTATCACAATAGCTGCCAAAATGGTCGCAAAAAACAGCTTAACCTAGTGAATTGCCCTCTGATTGAACTAGGAACCACTGCTCGGTTTGATATACTGATCGGTTGTTCCGAACAAGTTCTGTTTGATTCTATTTTCCTCACTTGCTTGGCTCACTACAGTTATAATCCAGAAAGTTATTCCCAATGATAAGATATGGAATAGGTAAATTTAATACTGTAATTTTCTTGTTTCACTAATTGCATAGTCAGTAGTTGCTTAATGAAGTTCATTGGCAGAAGTTAAGATTTATTGCATCTTTTAAATATTAATGTTTCATGTAAATATTTGTATTCTAGAAATATCCCAGATAAGAAGGGGAATTTTGACACAGGATTTTTCACATTCAATAGAACTTGTCAGTGTTGAAACAAGAGCAATGAAAGAACTGAGATGAGATCTAGAAGAACAACAAAAATAGAAGCTTCATCAGATAAATCGAGGGTCTCAAGCCAAAAGGTTCTATGTGCGTTTCGACTAATTTTGCAGGAAAGCATTTTGAATTTTTGGATTCAAATAATGCTGCAATACCAGAAAATGAGATTTAGTATTGAAATCATTAAAGCCCAAGATAAACTAGCATGACAACCCAAACAAAGTGAAAAATGATAACTAACTCCTATGTTGCGTAAGGCAGAAAGGCGCATAGAACCTTTTGGCAACAGAAAGCAACAGATTAATGAAGTAGCTTGAAGGTTCTATGTGCAAATAGAATCTTCTTTCATAGGCAGGATTCAGAAAACATGCACACAAAGAATGGTTCTGTATACTAGAACTTACTATTAGTATTGTGAAAAACATTTATTTTATTGTTTTTCCTTGACCTAGAGGACCTTAATGATAGGCCTACAAAAAAAAAATTCGAATAACTTTTAAAATTAAAGCATCTGGCTTCTAAGTTAAATAGCTGTGACTTTTATTAAGAAGTTTTATTAAAGCCTATAGCTCCACATTATGTTAGAGAGGCGGGATTGGGCTGATGAGTCTGCTGATCATCAAAAAATGCTTCGAAAATTTGTCCAATCTTTCAAGAAGTTTGTTCCCACTTTCTTAATAAATGGTAATTTATGAAAATATTTAAAACAAATGGTAAACTGAATTTATCTGATTTTAATTTTCTTGTTTTTTCTTGTTATGGGGGTCACTGACAGGTTGGCGGGGACTTTAACTAATAAGATCTTGCTTTTCCGAGTCTCTTATTGGGGAGGCGGGTTTGGGCTGATGAGTCTGCTCAAGGACGAAACGGCCGTTCCCAATTCCTCCCCATAATTGAATCGAAAAGGCAAGTTTGATTATTCAGGTGCCGTTCTTGTTGTCTTTTCGTTAATGGATTTTGTTTTTCTAGGACTGAATCGGTTGCTCAAATTCTTGACATTAATTAAAGACAAACTCAAAAAATGCTTCGAAAATCTGTCAAATCTTTCAAGAAGTTTGATCCCACATTCTTAGTAAATGGTAAAATTTATTAAAATATTAAAGCAAATGGTAAACTGAATTTACCTGATTGGTTAAGCATTTAAAATTTTAATAGTTCATTAATTAAATTTAAAAACATTCCTGCATCAGCGAAATTCAAGATTTTAAGGAAAACTTTGGTTTTATTCATTTTTCGAAGTCACGATGCTATCGAGGTAAATCATTTAATCTATAGAATTATGGTCAATTTTCTGTGCAGAGAAGTGTTCACGACCGGGATTCGAATCCGGGTACCGGCACACTGGCCGCAACGGCAGACCACCGCGCCGTCTAGATCGCACAACCACGCTGGCACGGTAATATCTGATGATACTTATCCCCATTTTGAAAGCTTCAATATTTGCATTTTTTAATATCTCATTTATTCCTTCAATACATACGGTAAATAATTTGGGGTTCAATGGACAGCCTTGTCTCCATCCTCTGTCAGCGGTCGACAACCTTTTGTTGTAAGAGGGCCAAATATTTTACGTGGTGATTAGTACGGGCCACAAAAAAACAAAAAAAAAAAAAAAAAACAATTTTTTTTAACTTTTACAATCAAAAAAAAAATAATAAAACAAACAAATTACTCTATTTTTTTAACTGTCGTTCAAAGACTCCTAGCGGGGCGCGGGTTGTCGACCGGTGCTCTAAATGACCAGAACATCCTATATTATAAAAACGTTATTCTGTCTGTCATTCTGTCATAAGACTTTACGTTTTTCCAATTTTGTGACCAAACTATAAGAGATTGTTTGGTCATGTAAATGGATAAAATGTAGATCTTTTTAAGACAAACAAAATGCTACAAAAATCTTTCGAAAAAGTTTTTGATTTCCAAGATGTCTCCTTTTAAAGGATCAAATTTTGACTCTTTCTCAATTTAAACGAAAAGTATAAAAAATGGAAGAGAACATTATATTGAGAAAATGTTGGTATTTGAAAGTTCTATCGAACGATGCATCACTTATTCACAAACGCTTCATCGTTTGCAAGATACATTAAAAAATGTGAATTTTCGGTGTGTGACGCCGACCCGCAATACAAGCGAGTTATTCAGAGAAGCCACAACGGGCTGGGAAGTTATATATTCTCCGACGATCGCAACATTAATTTGCTAAATAAATAAAGTTTGTTTTTTGAATGCTATATATGCAAGGGTTCCGGAGCGAAGAGCTCCGGCTATTATATATTATAAAAACGTATATTATAAAAACGTTATTCTGTCTGTCATTCTGTAAGCAAAATGTTAAATTATAAATTACTAATACGTTACTAAAATTGAGAATCTATTCATAAAAAATTAAAATATATTAAACAACTGTCCAACTATACTGATTGGCGACGTAAATATAGCTATTTTCAAAATGATTAAAAACAATGCTGTACAGAAATACGTAAAACTTATGTGCAATAATGGTTTCAAAAATCGTCTTTACGGAACAAGAAACAACTTTACAATTCATGGAAATACGAAAACAAATATAGATCATATTTTCATAAATAAACATGATATCAAAACATCAGGAATAATATATAAAGAACGAATCGGATAGGAGTAGAAAATGAGAAAATAACAGATCCAAATATAATCTATAAAGAACTAATTAATGATGATGTTAAAACAAAACTCATGAAAATCTATATATATATAAAAAAAAGCCCTGACTCACTCACTCGCTGACTCATCAACGCCAACCCCAAACCCTTGGACGTAGAAAGCTGAAATTTTGCACAGTGGTTTCCTTTATGATGTAGACAAGGAATAAGGCCGGATTTTTCGAAATTCTTAAGGGATAGGGAATAATCTGGCAAACTGACGATGAAGTGTATGGCGCCAACCCCAGATGTGTGGCGCCAACCCGGAATACACCTGAGTTAAGTGGAGAAGGCCAGAACTGGTTGGAAAGTCGTATATTCTCCGATCTCAATATTAATTTGCTGAATAAATAAAGCTTATTTTTTTAATGCTATAAATTCAAGGGTTCCGGAGCGAGGCGACGGTACCAGGCTAGTTTCTCTATATTTAATTTATTAAAATAAAATTTGAAATATAATACTTCATTTGTTTTATGCATGAACTTCACCTTACTCCTTATTTTCTCAAATATCATTATTCTTTGGGAGAATTGATAATGTAACTTCAAGAAGGGTTTGCAGTAGACTGCAGCGCATCACATGACCAAAACCCGAGGCCAGTCTGAGCTTCAGTGTGTGTAAAATGTTCGTGCTGAATTGATATGAGATTTTATTGAGTTTTTCTTCCTCTGATGTAGCCAGCTTTGTGCTCGAATTTTCGTTGACTTTGCGAATTTATTTAGTTAACAGCCCTTTTTTAAGGCATCTTTCGCTTATAATTCACTGTGTAAATATGTAAATAAGAGTAAGCAAGGTTATGTACCGGTCACTAGTGTCTTGGGTCACACGTGGTTGAATGGCGGTGTGTCATCTATCCTGTCACTTCGGGGGAATGACACACCTAAAAAGTGGAGAGATGACACGTGCCATCTCTCCCCTTTTTTATTCTTTTTCTATTATTTTTGTCTTTCTTTTATTTTTATTCATCAAAATACATTTGCAATTTGCATAATTTAAAGAAAAATAATTACCAGTAAGTTTCATATAGACTTAAAAAAATAAAATCTAAGTATTTTGCAAATCTGATAACTCTAAGTGCTTTATTTTGGAAGTCAGAAGGAAGTGGG
This sequence comes from Thereuonema tuberculata, assembly GCA_023159025.1. NCBI lineage: Eukaryota > Metazoa > Arthropoda > Chilopoda > Scutigeromorpha > Scutigeridae > Thereuonema > Thereuonema tuberculata. Next base: position 6,859 of record JAFIDM010025287.1, read on the forward strand.
GAGGAGACCTTGGAGATATTGTCATATATTGGATTTATTTAAATGAATTTTAATTACGTTTCTGTTAATCTATATTACTAAAATCTTTTATTTCTCTGTCTGTCTGTCTGTGTGTCTGTCTGTCCGGCGCAATTTTCTGTGAGAATGGAAAATAGTAATAATTTTTACGATGAAACATCCGCGACAGGAATCGAACCTGCAATCTTCTGATCTGAAGTCAGACGCCTTATCCATTAGGCCATGGGAACTACAACTGTCTTCATATTGCTTTTTTGACTTATCTGTCAAAACTGAACTGACTTTGACTGAAAAGTAACAATTGTAATTAAAAAGAAAGTCAAAAAAGAAAGACGCAGTACGTCATTAGGTAGAATACTGAGAAATCAGTATTTGTAACTTAAAAACCACTGAAAAGTATCAATTGGAATTGGAGAAACGAGATGAACGAGAGTGTCGATAACATCAATCGAATGATAAGTCTAAGAATACAAGGAGAGACTACAGAGCATACAATACAAGTGCGAATAAAATTGACACTTCTGATAATCCATCACACGAATATCTCTATATGCCCAAGTGTCTGAACGCATTGAATCTCAGCGGAATTCCTCAACATCGTTTGTCATTGAAGATTGGATCTCCAATAATATTGTTGCGAAACATCAATCCCAAGTTTGCATACTGCAATGGAACTCAACTTAAATGCTGTTCATTCGATAATGATCTCAAAGAAACCGAAATTATAACAGAACTCACAAAGGAGATTTTGTTTTCATCCATAGGATGTCTATGGAACCATGCGGTAATCTACTTCCATTCACTTTCACAAGAAAACAATTTCCGATCAGACCTTCTTATGCGATAATATCAATAAAGCTCAAGGACAAACTCTAAATAAAGTTGCCATATAATTGGAAAACGTTGTCTTAACTCACATACAACTTTAGGTCTTTGAGTCACAATTCAACAGAATTTGGTTATCTTCACTCTAAAGAATACTCACAATCAATTTGTTGCGAAGAATTTCGTATACAAGCTATGATCTTCATTTATCATCTATATCAACTAACGTCCATCTGAAATCTCTTCTTCAAATATCTATATCGAACAATCTGATGTCCTAGCTAATAGATATAGATAATTTTCACTATTTGTAACTAAAAAACCACTGAAAAGTATCAATTGGAATTGGATAAAAAAGAACAGAAAAAAAAATAATCACTATTTCTATTAGTTAGAATACTGAAAAATCGCTATTCGTTACTCAAAAACAATCACTATTTCTAACTCAAGAAAGAAAGAAGCACTATTTCTATTAAGTAGAATACTGAAAGCTCACTATTTGTAGCTCAAAAGCGACTGAAAATTGTATCTATACTACGAAAATCTTTTATTTCTCTTTCGGTCTGGTGCAATTATTGTAATTTACAAAAATAGAAATAATTTCTACAAGTTATCTACTGGAATCCAACATGCAACCTTCTGCTCCGAAGTTAGACGTCTTAGGCATTAGACCACAAGGATTACATTCTAATCTCTATAAAAAATTAAAATATATCACAGATATATGATTCACACGCTGATTCTAAAAGCAGTCGTGAATTGAGAGAATATGTACATCAAAAATTAAAATAAAAAAAAAAAACTTTAAAAAATTTTTAGTTTTATGTTACTTGATGTAATTTGTGTGTGTGTGATTTTTTAATAAATAACAAATTGTTTTCCGTTACATACGCGAGGCTTCCGGAGCGAAGCGACGGGTAGCCGACTAGTATTTATAAAAATATAAGTAGCAGCTTCATTTACACAGGTCTCTCATTCATATTCCATGTGGCTATCTATCCCCTACTACCCGTGTCATCTGTCCCGTAGGTATGGGAGATACGACTCAATGTCAAAAAATTTTTTAATTCTAAAAATAAGAAACAGCATTAAAAACATAAAAAAATAAAGTAAATATGAAAGCAAAGGATAAATCAACAGTTTAAAGCTTTGAAGAATTTAAAAAATAAGGTTTTTAATATTTTACGTGAAAAATTTGAATTGTGTGTAATCTCTCCCAACTTTACCTATACGAAATGGGACACGGAATTTCGACAGTAAAAACGGGATGACCCATACAACACAAAACAGGTGACATTTATATTTGGGATTGGAGAGTGAATGATAAAATTAGTGTAAGTTGTTGAGTTCTACAGTTCAGTTCATGAAAGAACAGCTTTTGATGATGTAATTTCCTTATAGATTGATGTTTGCAGGACGTAATAGCGCCATTTATTGCTAAAATACGTAACGATCTTATAAACATTACATTCTGGTTTTTGTATTTTCTACAGTTACGAATACATAATAATAATTAAAATTGAAATAATTACCTACGTTCCACACTATTTCCCCTTGCTTAGCTATGTAAAGTTTGTCCTTGCGTGGTCACGCTTATGCGATCACAAAAAGACTCAATCTTGGACTGACTGCTCGGAGTTCAAGTAGATGACGTCATGACTAGTGACGTTTGTTCCAGACAAAATCCATCGCTAGGTAATGACCATATCTGGCAAACCGTTTTTTGTTTTACAAAATACTATAGTGATCAAAATTAGCCAAAGAACAGAAATGTTATCGAGCATTGAATCACATTATTTTACTTGGCAATCAATAAATATTGGCTTGTATCGTTAAAACAAATTAATTCTGTGCTTTAGTAATATCTAATAGAAGGTTCATTATTATTATTATTATTATTACAACAAAAATGTAAAAGAATTGAAATAATTTCTTGTATTTTGGTATTTCCTGTCATTATAGCCGAATAATACTGGTAAAATTGTTAAGCTGATATTTTAGAAATTTTAAGAAAATGATTTAATATTTTTTTTTTTTACATTTATTTTTAATAATTTGGACTTTCAGGAAACCCTTCAAATTAATTCGTTAGTTTCTCTGCAAATTAAACTATTTAATAAAACAATGACTGCGCGGTTGGCGTTGTCGCTTTGACATCGGCCTCTCACCTCTGAGTACCGGGTTCGGTTCTCCTGTGGGTTAGGTGACGGTGGACGATCCGCGCTGTGCAGGTTTTCTCGGGATTCCCCCGTTTCCCCTGCACTTCTCCCACCGTACTTTCTCAGTCTTTCTGTCCATATTTCCGTGGGATAGTGATCTCCGGTCGCAGTGCTTGGCTTCTCTGCCTTCCACATTCACTACATAACATGCATAACAATAAAACAATTCTTTGCTGTTGTATTCCGGAATGTTTGTATTACCTGCAAGAAACTCTGCTTTCTAAAAGGTTATCATAACATTTACATCTACTCTATTGTTCAAAATGTATATAATACATTACATTAAAACAATATATCAATAATAAATTAATTTGTGGTATTTGTAATTGTAGTAGTGATAAATTGGAATATTTTCTTTTTTATTTAAGATCTTTTTTTAGTTTATTATAGGAATAGAGGAACTTTCTACACTAATTTTACACTCATTATTATTAACACTTTTGTCATTCAATAAACCAAAAAAACACCAGTAAACACAAGATTTCGCTCTGAGCTATCAACAGTGGGAGTGTGGGACGGCAGTTTCGTCCTCTTTATGGACTCATGAGGCCGCGCGGTTGGCGTTGTCACTAAGACATCGGCCTCTCACCTCTTGAGTACCAGGGTTTGGTTCTCATGTGGGTTTCGTGATGGTGGACAATCCGGGCTTGGCAGGTTTTCTCGGGGTTCTCTCATTTCCACTGCACATCTTCCACCATACTTTCTCATTCACAACATAACATAATATAACATGGACTCATCAGCCACACAAACTCTCTGTCGAAAGCTCAGATCGCGAAACCAAGTAAGGAAATCCACCGACGCACTCGCCTGTGGGTTTCCAAATAAACAAAAGCGTAAAAAAAAAATCAAAACGAAAGAAAAAGCTTCAATTCCTGGCAACTGAATCTGTCAGGCCCAAAGGAAAATTGAAAGTAAGGCTACTGGCAAGCCACATAAATTACAAAGAAAGATCGTTTCGCGATCTGAGCTTTCGACAGAGGATTTGTATAGCTGATAAGTCCATAAAGAGGACGAAATGGCCGTTCCACACTCCCACTATTAATACCTCAGAGGTGAAATCATTTTTTTTACTTTGGTGCCTTTTTGGTTTATTGATTAATTTATTACAGACACGTTAAAATTTCTTTGTAACAATTTTATCATTTAATAATTCAAATCAAATTTAGCAACCCAGACCCAATAGTTAAATTTGAATGTGAAATTTCGAATGAAAAAGAAAGACTCATGATTGAATCCTGTTTAATTAATTGGAATAAATGTATAAATAGAGATTAAATATCCTAAAATTAGCGAAGTATCGTTTGGATACACACTACAACCTCGTTGATCCGGATCTCTGGATAACCCGGATCAGATTTGTATACATTTTTTTATTTTTTATTTAATGTTCACATAGATAACAAGCACATAACTATAAGTAAGCCAAAGATTCGCTTTTTATTTTGATTAAATATACAGTTCATGCTTAGATTGTACAACAAATTATGGTTATAAAGTTTGTAATCCTAACGAATTTATAAAGGAAGAAGAAAAATTTTCTTGTCTTCAATTTATTACCTGAAGAAATCTCTCGCAGAGGGATGAAATACAGTGAAATATTAAAGAAAATATTATTTATGAATTTCTAGGAATGTAATATTGTAATTAATAGTACATTCCTAGAATATTTTAATTACAACTCATAATTTATTTAATAAGTTGATAAAATTCTATTGACGATAATAAATACATTCTTGAGTTTATTTAACATAAATGCTGAAAGAATATTCAGCAGGAAACTTAAATGTACAGTTAATCTTCCTATTATCTACGAAAAAGTTCTCTTGCTAAATTAGCATATGGGTACCAAGATTACTGTAAAACTTGTGGCTACTGTAGATACTTTGGCTGCATCACTGCCACCTATGAGTCAACTTTTTTACACTTTGGCGACCATTAATCAGCCTCCAAGGTTTTCACCAAAGAATGGCAAGTTTTCTTGTCGTTTGAGGGTAAACGCACAGAAAGCATAAACACTGAGACAGTACTAATAAAAATTCAACCAAAGTAAACAGAGAAGGTTACAACTGTTATAAGGGAACCTTGTAGTCTCTATACCCTCCAAATTCAAATACTATCTTTACTTACAGTTATCACTAATGATTTAGTTTTTACTCTATTTTTCTCTTATATCTTTATAGTTCCACATCCGTTATGGCAAATAAAAACATATAAAACCAGTAACCATTTAGAATTAAAAATTTGTACATCATTGGTTAAGTGGAAGAGAGAAATATTTCAAACTGCACTCACAATGAAAAAATATATTTCTTTTTATATTATATCTGTGAATATAATTAGTTAAACCGAAATAAATGGATAAGTCTTACCAAATGTGTTTCTTTTGTTATGCCTATTTTTTTGGTGTAAAGATATATAGGTAAATATATATGTAAACAGGTAACTGTAAATATCCCCCCCCTCCCCCCTTAGGAAATTGTTTACCCACTCTTAAAGCTACTTCTGTCTATGGGCCTCCTGTGGACAAACGATGGAGATGGTATTCTGTGTTCGCAACTCGAAAACCTGAAATCCCTATGCCGGCACTCAACAAAAATAAAACTCGAAATGCACCTTAAACCTCCAGATTTAAAATTATTAGTAAATTCAATCATTTAATCAAAAAATATATATACTCTCTCTCTACTTCTCGTACGAACAACCAAACAAAAAATACAAAAAAAAAAACAAACAAAAAAAAAACCGCTCTCTCTAGCCAAGACACATTGAGTTTTCGTATATTCTCAAAGTCGTTTCTCGTTTTTAATAGCTTATCGTATCAATAGAATAATAAAAAAAAAAAAAACCTGTGAATGATTTGAAAATCTTTTCATTACAAATTGTAAACCTTTAGATTTCCTCTGTCCTCGGTTTTTTTATCCTTGATCAGAGTTGCAATTTAGCCTCTGATTTTGGTAACTAGATTAATACATTCAAAGAAAGTGACTATTCATGAAATATTTCGTAAACTTAATAATATACTTTTTAGAACTATTAAACATATGAAAACCATTCTCTTTCTCCCTCAATATATTCGTCTGGGAAAGTTCTGAAAATCATTACTCCAGATCGAAGTTTGTTTATAGTTCTTAAAGTCTTCTAACTTTGTTTCTATTCATAGATAGACAGTTGCTGTTTGCAGCTTCAGTTTGGAATCGAAATTATGGATCAAAGAAAAAGGAATAGTTATTGAGTTTGTATTGATTGAAGAAACATTTAATAAGTTTAAACTTTAGATGTTTAAATACATATTTAAACATATAAAGTTTAAGTTTGTTTTAAATATATGGTAAAAAAAAAAAAAAATTAAAAACAAAAATGAAATGACTAATACGTAAATATTAACCTAAACAAAAACTTGAAATTAAGCAATAATAATATTTATCAAAAATTATTGGAAAGTTGTTGGGAGAGAAGTATTTTTAAATTTCCTCAAAGATGAATATCCATTTTTTTTATTTAAATTAAAACCACCCATTCCAAATCCGGAAGTAACAAGTTTTTGCAGCGATTTCGGTTAAATTTGTGAACTTTTGTTAATAAACATATTACTTACTTATAAGAAGTGTTGTATGTTTTAAATACAGATTTCGTCTTAAGAAAGCGGTAATTTATTAAAAACAACATTTCTTTTTCCAGAATCAATTTCATTTGTTTACACAAGAAGTTAATTTATATTCCGTCAATTTATTATTGAAAATCGTTATGATTAAAGCGTTTTAGTTGTTGTAATAAGTCGCCAGAGGGCGTCGAATCTGAGATGACTCAATCGAGGCATTTCCTTCACATCTGTAGGACATGTAGCTCTGTGGCAGCCGATAGAACAACGGTTTTTGGTTGCATTCCATTGCAGGTATGTATTTTTAAGATAATTATTTCTTTAAGGTATTTTTTTTCTATAATTTTATAATAATATTATTTTTTTTGTAATGTTTACATTATAGGACAGTTTAAATTTCCGCAGTTTTCTCTCAAATTTTTTAAGAATTATCCCTACTAAAATAGAACATATATGTTTTTTTTAGGCTATTAACTTTATACTGATAACACACACATTCTTTTATACTTATTTTATTCAATTTTTTAGTGGTTAATAAAAGGCTGAAATTGCGAAATAATTGTGGTTTGTTCCATAATTTTTAATGCTAATTCTTGGGTAATCTTGCGCGAGTAAGTCTGTATTCCGGTTCGAATTAACTTGAGTCGGATTTTTACTATTAATATTAACTATTGCTGTTTAGAAATGTTTTACTATTTAAAAAGCTGGTAATATTTTACGAAATCTCACCTGTGGAAAAAAAAAAAAGCCGGGGTACTCAATCGCTTTTATTCCTAATATGCATGAACGAATCGTTTTCTTCCCAAAAACTTGAAATTAGCCCTAATTCCAATGGTAAGATTTCGTAAAAAACTACTGAAAAGTTTTATTTATTTTTACATATATTTGGTAAATCAGCAAATTTGTATTTTGTTAAATTTTAACCTTCGTATAAAACTTCAGGTGAACCCACAAAGTAAAAGAAAAAATTATCTCTAGCATTTTATCTGGTTAAACTTCAGAATATGAGCCCCCAATGGCCTCCCGATAGCCAGCGGCCCTTGCACTATTTTGAAAATGGCGCATAATACGAAACTAACATTTAACTAAAAAAAAGGAGAATGCTTATTTCAAAACTGTTTTGCACGATGGTTTACTAGAAAAACTATCCCTCATCAATTCATCATTTCGTATCCGAATCGCAGTGTTCGATCCGATATACGCTGTTCATTAGCTATTTTTTGTTTGTTTTTTTTTTATTTTGAACATTATCACATTCTATCGTTTTAAAGTTTAGAATAAATTTAAGCAATAAACCAAATTTGAGTAAACACAAATTTATTATCTCGATAAAGTTCGGAGCTAATATTGTCCGACAACGATATCTTGATTGAAAGGAACCCCATGTGATGACGAGTATCTAAATTTTCTAAATCAGAAAAAAGCGCGGCTTAAAGCACAGGGCTTTAAAAATATATAATAATTTTTTTTTTTTTAAATGTTTACCAGTTCTATTAGGTAGACTTATGTTAAGAATACCTGTGGTATATAGATGCTGATAGTTTAATTTGATTTCTTAAAATTAATATACAGTGGAGCACCGTTTATACGTTTCTCGTTTATACGTTTTTATCATTTATACGTTTTTTTGAATGGTCCCGGCAAAATCCAATACATATTAACGTTAAATAATTTCATTTATACGTTTTCCTGAAATCGCAAATTTCATTTATACGTTTTTTTCAAGAACTCAAGAAGAGAGAAAATGCGCTTTTCAAACTCAGATTCCCATCTGCCGATTGTCCAGTCTTAGAAAAGGCACGCAGTCTTAGAAAATTGCACTGAAAAACCTCTGCCAAGTTTTCAATAAGCTTTGGCGGGTTTTAACACCATGCAAGAATATCTCATTCGCAGTGATTTAAATGATAAAGTTAAGATGGCACTGTTAACTGTGTCCAATGAACTTTTTTCTGTGCATTCCAAAAAAGCCCCACAACCTAAAAAATCCTTGTAAATGCTGAATGAATATGAACAGTAGTACTAGTTGTACATTAAATCCGGAATTTGTATTACATACCTCTTGTATTTCATTTTCATGTAATCTTTTAATTTACCTCTTGACTTTTTATTGTTGGTTATTATGAAATTGTTCGTAACTTTTGTGAATTTCGTTTATACGTTTTTTCATTTATACGTTTTTTTTTCTCAGTCCCTTGAAAAACGTATAAACGGTGCTCCACTGTAGTTAAGTTAAATTAAGATTAAGACTTATTTTTTAATCAATTACGTCGGATATTAACTGACCTTCTATATGGTTAATGTTTTTGAAATTTTCTAATTATATATTTCCCAATTTAATTGACTAAAGAATTTATAATTAATTTGGTTTTCCAACCTTTGACCAAAATTATTTTTCAATTTAGTATTGTTAAAAATTCTTAGCCAATTGTATAGTTATTTTTCCATCATTAAAATTGTTTTTTTTTTCATTATTTACTTCAAAAATGTTTTTCAAAATTGTTTTATAGATAAATGTTTCTTTAATGGTTAGGATCTTATTTTTTTTTCCTAACATTATTTTTTTTCCAATAAGGTTTTTATTGAAATTATTTTTTTATTAAAATTAATTTAAACATTATTTAAAAATTTTAAAATCAATTTATTAATATTTTGCAATTGGTGTTTATTTACAAAAATCCAACATTCAATGCCGTAGTTAAGCACCGAATCAATTAATGATTTTAAAATGATCAGTTTCTGTTTTCAGGAGAATAAAGGTTTTATGTGAAAAAAGATACATGCATAGGTGTGTCGTTTTTTAAGAATGAAATTATAATGAACCTCCCATCCAGATAAAGTAAATTTCCCATCCAGATAAAGACCTAGATATTTCTGATAAGTTACGATTTCAATTTTGTTTCAGTTGCAACTGTTGTCATCCATTGCATGAGATGCAACTTTCTGCAATTGTTGTTATAAAGTAAAAGATAATAATCTTTATTTATGATTTTGTTTTTATTTTTGATAATCATGAGTTTGTTTTCTTACATTTAATTTTCATTTTGTTATTTATTGCCTATTTAGTTAAATTATTTTAATCATTTTGGAGGAAGTTGTGATCTTGTAAATGATTTTTATCACTAGAGATAAGAACATCATCATCAGCATAAATATAAATATTTCAGAATTTAATACAGTTACTTATTGAGTTAATAAATAGATTAAAAAAAATAAAGGTCCCAAGTTTGATCCCTGGGGAACACCAGCTTTAATGTTGTGTAAATTATTAAAAAATGTTATTAATTTTGATTCTAAACTTCTAAACTTCCTTATATTTTCGTTTAGGTTTTTTAATAAATTAATTGTAGTATTATTAGGTCGATAGGCGTACTGATTTTTGCTTAAAATATTCATTTTGTAATATAATTGTATGTAGCATTTGATAATTAATTTCAAAAATTTTTGATGCATTGGAAAGTAGAGATATCGGTCTGTAGTTGTCACAATTAATAACATTTCCACCCTTGAAAATAGGAATTATATGTGCAATTTTCCAAACAATAGGGTATATACCAGTTCTATAATTATTTTTGAAAAGTTCGACAAATAGAAGAGAAATATTTTCTTTAAAATTTTTTATTTCATTTTACGTGATATTGTCGCTTCCAACAGAAAATTGTACTTTTGTTCTATTTATTATTTTCAAATTACCATGAGAGTTTCAAAGAAAGAAAGCCATAGAGTTGATAGAGATCATTCTCATAAATTAAATGATTTTGTGTTATTGAATTTTTACTAAGCTCATTTTTTTAGTAAAAATTTTATGAGAATTTCTGAAAATAATATCAATATCCTAACTTTCCATAACTTTATTTATTTATTTTTTTTTGCTTATGACTTATTTCATTGTTGATAATTCCCCATAAGTTGATGTTAGAGTTACGGTTATTTTTTATTAAGTTCCTGTAATAATTTTTTTTTCTGTTTGATTATGAATTTTTTTAGCCAGTTTCTTTTTCTTTTGTACAACAGTTTGTATTGTTTATTAGATTTATTTCCTTTATATTTTTTAAATAGTTTATTTTTTTCCTCTACATGTTATAGTTTCTCGGTTCAACCAAGGTTGTTTATATTTGGTAGTGTTAAAATCTTTTGATTTGTTATATGGTTTATTTTTATTTTCTTTATTTTGCGTAATGCTACGAGCTTTCTTAATGATTTTGTTAAATTTATTCACATACTTATCCGGGTATTTCATAATTTGCTCTGATTTCAATAGTTAATTTAATAATATTCTTCCTCTAATGGATATTTTCTTGTAGTTAGTTTTGAGTTTTTGGTGAATGATTTTTTGTTAGTTCAAGTAAGATGCTCAAGTGAATCCCACTCTATTACATTTGCAACAATTTCAGTATTCTTAGTATTGGAAAACCAGTATCAATGCAAGAATTAGACGATGAATTTTTAGTAGTAACGTTTTCGTGGTTTTATATATATGGTTTATAAAACCGAAATTATAGAAAGTTATTTGTAATTATTGTAAATATTTGCAAGCAGTTTTATTTAGTATTTTTTTTTCCAATATCTAAGTTGGAATCGCAAATAAAAATTACACCTGAGTTTGTGTTGTTTTTAATTTCCGATAAGTTTTTTTTTTTTTTAATTCATTGATAAGTTTTTGTTCGCGTGAGGTGGATTATAGATAGCGTATATAACTAAGTCATTCAGAGTAGGAGTGCTAGATTTTAGAGTAGAGCGGGAGCGCGGGAGGTAAGGCTCCCAGTGTTTCGTGACCAACGATACTAGATTGAGGTCGGGAGGTCAGCCCGACGCGACGCCCGCCCGCCTTTAACTCCGGAAAGAAACCCGGTACCCATTTTACAGGGGGCTGGGTAGACCCTAGACTCGTTTGGAGGAGAATGGAGCTTGGAAACATTCCCGCCCTCCGCCGAGGCCGGGAATCGAACCCGTTACCTCCAAGTCGCAGCCAAGCGTTTATATCGTAGTTACAGTAATTATTTATTCTTATTCAATAAAACAATAAATAGTGGATAAAAAGTAGATTTTTTTATAGTAATAATCATACATTCATATTCGAAATACCATATTTCCTACTTGTGACTGAGTCTTGGAATGTAAATCAATCGTAAATTATGGACCACCTGTACAACTACTACCTTTTATTATTTGACAAAATGCACCTTTTTTTTATTTATTTTTAAATTTTAAGAAATGTTAATCCCCTCAAAAAATAGATAAATAGTTAAAACAGTTTTATTTGTATTTCATTTTCTTTTTTTCATTTAGAATGAGTAAGTTGTTGCTATAAATATTTTACTAAGAATATCAGGTGAAATTAAAATAATTTGAATAGAATTATGATATGATTATTCTATCTTTTAATTATTTTAGATTATATTATCTTTAAAATTATTAACAAGTTTGCTAGTAATTAGTTATTCTAAATATCAAAGTTTAAAGAATACTACAGATATATTATTATTATTATATATAAAAGGCGGAAGTTTACCAAACTCATAAGATTTAAAAATCAAATTTAAATACTAAATCAAGCGTCATCTGAATAAGTGAATGGGAATACTAATGGCTCTGTTTGATTCTGAATTTTTAGAACCTTTGTAATCGTTTGCTTCATCTTTTCACAATGTAGCGATCGGAATCAACTGTTGAAATTTATTTACTTTTTTTTTTTTTTGCTCACAAGGGAAGTGCGTGACCTTGAACGCTGAGAACCGCACGAAAATGTGCTTAGAATATAAATCGCTCATGCCAAAAACAGTGGTATGAGTCATTCCCATGTAAAACTCGGCTGTTTGCTTGCGCCATCCGACGGTGGCATGTTGTATCTGCACTAACACGTACTTAATCTCAAATTATTGTCACCGAAGATAACAAAATTTTGCCAAACTCTTGATGTGTACTTCTTTAGGCAATATAAGCTCTACATGAGATGGATCGTTGATTATGTAAGACTACAATGTGAAAAACCACAAGTTACACAACCGTCATTTCATCATCAGACTTCACTGTGTGCTATACAATCATCTTTCTGCACTGAAGTACAAGCCTATGTTACAATATGCTTGGCACAAGGCTGGTTATGGCATCGTTTAAAAATGTAATTAATGTGGCTTTTGATATTGGACTGCTTGAATGCGGAAGTGATGTTGAACGGGGAAAAAGTGAGTGAGGTGTGCATATTGTTCTGTTCCACTTTGCTTTGACCACTTCATTGAAAACCCACATCTGTCAAACACTATCAGGTCAGTAGGAAAAGTTTGTTGTTCAGATAGCGTAATTATTTTCAGCAGAGGGAAATATAGCAATATAGTCACGACATTGACATGTGTGTGTTTTTGGTCCTATTATATCGATATTTTGTTTCTTCGCGTTACCAAAGTTCCTCTCTCGGACCTTCATAAGGTGATCATTCGAATGTCTTTAGTGGTAAGACGTGCAGTTTTGCATGAGAATGACTCATACCACTGTTTTTGGCATGAGCGATTCTAAGCACATTTTCGTGCGGTTCTCAGCGTTCGAGGTCACGCACTTGTCAGAAACGTATCGAAAAAATAGAAAGCTTTTAGACCTTTGGAATTACGCAAATCCTTTATAATAATGGGAAAAGTTAAAAATAAAATTAAAGTTAATCTTTCCCGAAATGGAACTTGTAATCATTGTATTTTGCTCATATTGTTTCGTTTTCAAATTTCTTTGACTATTGGAGGAAAAAAATAATCTTTATAGATTTGTTTGATATTAAGGAAAAATGAATGTTTCAAGCCACGTTAGTCTATAAGACAAACTTAATGGAAAATTTTTCTTTCCACTAAAAAATCTTTCTGTGAATTACATTTTGTTTATAAATTAGCGTGCAGCTGTAAAGTTTTGTAAAAAAAAAATTAAAAATGTATATAAAGAAACAAAGGTTCTCGCACCTTGAACCATCCTGTCATGAGACAGCTGTTTCAGTCTTATTAGGCTATTTCAGTCAGATTTACCCTTGCGTGCGTGACAAAGATGATTTTACCATTTGAAGTGGCCCCTAACAAAAATAATACGACAATGATAATTCGCCGTTCACCGCAGGGCCTCAAATTCTTTGTCCCGGCAACTGCCAACCTCAAAAGAATTTAAGAAAGGATAGAAAACCCAAAAGAAACAATGTAAATAAAATAACTGGTTGAACGCTTCTAGTTCTCACAAACCAGCGGAATAAGATGTGTCTACTTTCTCAAGTACAAGACAACCTACATAGAAATTGATTTTTCGTTAACTTCTGAAATTTTCTATTAATTAAATACCATTAGTTATTGAAGAATATTTGAATAGTGATTGCATGTTCTTTATTTGTAAAATGTTAACAATTACAGTTTTGGTTAATACTTTTTTATCTTTTTTAGGACTAGATAGAACAGCTTTGTGTCTTTTCTCTTGAAGCCCATGGATCCTAAAAAGAAGAAAAATAAATTTGGGCCTAGAAGACGAAGAATTGCCGGGAAAAACAGCCTCGAGAGAAGTCTAGATAAATCCATTTTATCAAGATCCTTAAAAGCAAGAAACGGTGAGTATTTGGCTAAGTTACTTTAGAATTGAGTTATAATTTATGGAGAAAGGTTAGAATTGTAAGAATGTTTTACCGTTTTTTGTGCAGGATCGTTTCTCCAGAATGCAACTTTAAAGGCTAATAACAGAGCAGTTGCCCGGGCTCTAGCTGATATGAGAAGTCAGTTCGGATTGGCTCACCAGCAGAACCTGACTTACCAGTTTGAACAGCAGGCTCATATTCAGCGAATCAATGAATTAGAGCATCTTGTAAGTCTTCAACCTAAGGATGTTGAAAAGAAACTCAGTGAAACTTACAAGGTAAGTGAATACATTTTATTAAGCAAAATACGTGTTAAATCTGGCATAGTGTTGTACAAGGAGGCGACACACCCTGTATCTTTCAAATGTGAGTGCCCTTTTGTGGGAAGAAAGTACACATGAAGTACTTCAGAAATATATATAGGTTTTGGGACCAATGCCCTGTAGATTGCTAGATATTCAGTGTTATTTTCATCGATTTTAGCTGACTCATCACATGAAAGCAAGTGTTACCTTTGACAAACTGTATGCCGGTGGCCTGCAAATCCAAGAATCCTGGGTACGACTCTGCTGCGGGTTGAGATATCTAATATATATATTTTAAATTACATTTTTCTATTTTTAGTTTTACTTTTTTTTTCTGTTTTGTTTTTCATTTTTTTGTTTGCCACCTTTACGATAATTAGTTTTTGCCGTTTATATTATAAATATTAGATAAAAAACCAATTTAGTATTAGAAGTAAATTTATGTATATCAAAAGAAAAGTCCTGACTCACTCATTCACTGACTCATCAACATCCAGCCCAAACCCTTGGACTTAGAAAGCTGAAATTTTGCAAAAAGGTTCCCTTTATTGTATAGACAAGAAATAAGATCGAATTTTTCGAATAGGGATAGGGAAGAAAGAGGATTTTTATTTTCGCATGAAATTTCTGGTTTGTGGCGCCAACCTGCAATACATCTGAGTCTTCCGGAAAATTGTACAGGCTGGGAACTCGCATATTTCCGATCTCGATATTAATTTGATAAATAAATAGTTTTTTTTCTTTTATGTTATGTATGCAAAGGTTCCGGAGCGAAGCGATGGTACCCGGCTAGTAAATAATATTCTCGTTAACTTTGGGGTTTTTAATTAGTTACCTTATTAAACTTTTTTTTTTCTTATTTAGTGGTGAAACTCATATTCTGTTTGTATTTAAATTTCTTTCAGTTGTACTTTTATTTTAGGAAAAATTAGGTTTTTATGTAAGTTTTAAATGTAATATTTAACTGAATTTTATTTTAAGGATGTTTATTGCACAGTTCAACAGTTTAAACAATTAGGATAGCTACATTTACGTAAGAGGGGTGATGGGTTTGCAGGGGAAAATTTCAGAAAAAGCCCCTTAACCAATTGTTCATTAGCGAAGTCAGTTTGCAATGACTTCAGCAGGTTATGTTCATTT
>JAFIDM010025288.1:0-18651 GCA_023159025.1 Thereuonema tuberculata
AATGGGCGACTGGAACGCAGTAGTAGGAGAAGGACAAGATGGAAAAACGGTTGGAAAATATGGACTGGGAAAAAGAAATGACAGAGGAGAATCTTTGGTAAATTTCTGTAAACGGAATGAAATGATTGTTGGAAATACGTTATTCCAACAGCATAAAAGAAGACGATACACGTGGACATGCCCAAGGGATGACAGTAGATATCAGATAGACTATATACTCGTACAGGAAAGATACCGAAATTGCTTAAAAAATGCAAAGACTCTACCAGGAGCGGATATTAATTCAGATCATGTCCTACTGATAGGCGAAGTAGATATTCGTCTGAAGGCAAGGGACGAAGAAGTTTGATATAGAAAAACTTATGAACGAAGAAGAAAAAAGAAAATTTGAAGAACATTTTTAAAAGAAAGCCTCTAATTTAGAATCCACACCTGAAAATAGTAATGAATACTGGACTCATCTAAAAAGCTGTATACAGGAAACAGCAGAAGAAACAATAGAATACAGAGAAGATAAGAGTAATAAGAAACCTTGGGCACAGGGAAAATGTTGGAGAAGATGGAGGAAAGGAGAAAATGGAAAAACATCAACACAGAAGAAGGTAAAAGAAATTATAAGAAACTAAACAACGAACTAAGAAGAGTAACTGATAAAGCGAAGGAAGACTGGATGAAACAGAAATGTGAAGAAGTAGAGGATCTAGAGAGAAAAGGAAGATATGATTTAATGTACCGCGAAGTAAAATGTTTGGATTTCACAAATAAGAATAAGAAGTCCATGTGGTTGATAGAAGACGAAATCGGCAATGAAATAACCGACAAGCAAGGAATTTTGAACAGATGGAAGAATTATGTAGAAGAATTATATGAGACAGGGAATCGTCCAGATTACTTAGCTATAGAAGATGAAACCGCTGTATCAGAAGCAGAAAAAGGATGTTGTATTTTAAGGGAAGAAGTTGAGCTAGATTAGAGAAATGAAGAATGGGAAAGCAACAGGAGTTGATGGAATACACATTGAGTTAGTTAAATGCTTGGGTGAAGACAAGAAGCAAATACTATCATTATGCAATGAAATAAATGAGAAAGGTGAATGGCCTGATGATTTCATGGAAACAGTATTGCTACCAATACCGAAGAAAAATAATGCAAAGAAGTGCAGTGAGTTCAGGACTATCAGCCTTATATCGCACTCAGCGAAGATTCTTCTGCGAATACTGAACAGACGTTTATATTCTAAGGTGGAAGGAGAGTTGGAAGAAGAGCAGTTAGGTTTTAGGAAAGGAAAAGGTACGAGAGATGCAATTGGACTGCTGCGAACAATCGGCGAAAGATATCTAGAAAAAAATAAACACGTATATGCAGTATTTGTGAACCTCGAAAAGGCTTTTGACAGAGTGGATTGGAATAAACTTATGGAAATCTTGAAGAAAATTGGTGTGGATTGGAAAGAGAGAAGGCTAATAACTAATATTTATATGAAACAACGAGTGAAAGTCAGGATAAGAGAAAAATTGTCAGAGGGAAGTGGAATAGGGAGAGGGGTGCGACAAGGATGCCCTCTATCACCTACGCTGTTCAACATCTACTTAGAGGAGTTAGTGAAGAATTGTTTTCAGAACATGGGAGGGGTGATAGTAGGAGGAAGAAGAATAAAGTGCATAAGATTTGCTGATGATATGGCATTGTTAGCAGAAGAGGAGATGATACTAAGGGATTTGCTACTGCAGCTGAATGACAGCTGTGAACAATATGGAATGAAGATAAATATAAACAAGACAAAGACTATGGTTATCGGAAGAAAGACAAAGAACATAAACATAAGTATTCCGAATGAGACATTGGAACAAGTGAACAACTTTAAATACTTAGGGTGTACTATAAGTGGTGATATGAACTGCTGCCAAGAAGTCAAGAGGAGGATAGCAATAGCAAAGGAGGCTTTTAATAGGAAAAGAAGCATCTTCTGCGGACCTCTGGAAAAAGAACTAAGGAAGAGACTAGTGAAGTGCTTTGTGTGGAGTGTGGCATTGTATGGGGCAGAAACATGGACATTACGACCCAGTGAAGAGAAACGACTAGAAGCATTTGAAATGTGGATATGGAGAAGAATGGAGCATGTGAAATGGATAGACAAAATAAGAAATGAAGTTGTGCTAGAAAGAGTGGGGGAAGAAAGAATAATGCTGAAACTGATCAGGAAGAGAAAAAGAAATAGTTTTTTAATGCGTTTCGATTTTTCAAAAAAGAAATTTATTTTAAAAAATTTCAATAGATTTTATTAATTGATTATTGAAAACTCCAGAAGGGTCCAGATCGTTGCGTAGTAGACAGTGCGATACTTTCTATTTGAGCATGACGTCACATAGATTGGAAATGATTCTCTTTTTTTCAAAAAATGAAAAGTGCTTCAGTATTTAAAAAAAAAAAAAACTTAAATTTTTTTTATAATAACCGAAATAATATTTGAAATAATAAATTTATAAGCAGCCTCACACTAAAAAAAATTAAATCGAAAAAAAAAAAACGAACTTTTCAAAGAGAATAGAAATTATAAATTTCACTAATATTTTCATCCAATATTACAAAATAAAATTAAATATATTGACTTCGTTTTCAATAAGAACAATATAAATTAAAGAAATGAAATGCTAGCAAAGAAATTGAAAAAAAAATAATTGATGAAATTCGTGAGTTTTTGTTTTTTTCTTATTTTATATAAATATGTGATGTTTTACGTATTGTAATAAATCATTATTTTAAATGGTGAAAGGAGCTTCCACAAACAAACAATAAAATTATGTTAGAAACATTTATAAGAAACGATTCACTTCCTCTCTGAGTCAGGGTTTTTATTTTGGAAACAAATATTGACCTTCTATTGCCGGTTATAAAATAGAGTAACTGAATTTTTTTTTTTTTAAATAGAAGGTAAAAAAGTTTGACTCTATATTTTTATAGATATTTAAAAATTCTAAATCATCGTCAGATTTCATAAATAACTTTAAAGAAATTATTAAAAAATTAAATTAATTTCATTTAAAAATCCAAAGATTTTAAAACATTATAATGTAAAGTTAAATAAAATCTTAAAAAAAAAACAACTGACTCAAATACGTTATACCAGTATGTATAAATTCCAATTGTTGATCTTTTCTCATGAGGAAATTATTATTTTTCTATTGTATTTAATCATTATAAAATAAAGTAATTTCGTTAATAGAACAATTATTAATGAGAAAATAATGTTTTCAATTAACTTTTTTTTAAATAAACAGTTACTAACTGAAAATATTACATTTGAATTTATAGACTACCACTGTTTTATTGGAGCTTTCTTTGACTTCGAACAATGAGATTCAAATGTATTTTCTTTCTGTTAGGACGTAGTAAAAGTACTCTTATATAAGTCCGGAATTTGCCCGAACAGTCCTGGTTTTTTAGTGCTGTCCTTGGGAATGTCCGGGTTATCAGAATTTTATGACTAGGGAGGGTTTTTTTTAATTTTAGACCTATATGTTCGACATCACTTTTTTCAAAAATTCCCTTACGGCCGTGCCTCTCAGTCCACCTTGGAGCAAGCCCTGACGTCGAAGGGTAGGCATCGCTACCGGAGGCATGGCATCGCTACCGGAGGTATAGTATCGCCACAACTTTTGACTTAGTCATGTGACTTCACAAGAGGGGCAATATATTTATGTTGTTTTGAATCTGTGAAGTAACTCATATATACGTTTTTGATCATTTTATCTATTCGTTTTTTGTCTTATCATTTAGCAATGGACAAAAGAAAAGATTTCGAAAAATATCCGGGATTTAGGAGTTTTATGACTAGGGAGGATTTTGTTAAAATTTTAGACCAATGTGTTTGACATCGCGTTTTTAAAACTACTCTTAAGGCCATGCCTCTCTCAGTCGATCCTGGAGCAAGGTCTGACCTCGATGGGGAGGCATGGCTATCGGTTTCGCTATAACTTTTCACTTAGTCATTTGGCAACACAACAGAGGCAATGTTATGTTGTTTTCGTGTGTGAAGTAACTCGTATACACGTTTTTGATCATTTTATCTTTATTCGTTTTTTGTCTCATTGTTTAGCAATGGGCAAAAGAAAGTTTGTGTTTCATGTTAACCTGCAACAGGAATACAAATTTTTGAAATTGTGTAATGACGGTAACAATTACATAGTGTGTTTATTGTACACAATGAACTGGAGAATTTTCTGTTGCACATAAAGGAAAGAATGATATTGAAAGACCACGTAAAAACAGCCAAATATAGGAGTACTATTAATGCTACTGCTTCAGCAAACATAAGAGATTTTTTAAAGCCAAAGATGGGAATCCGAATAATAGTGATCTGGATGACAGTGCTGCTAAAGAGGCTACATTCTCATATCACACTGCTATACACGGACTCAGGTTAAACATCAGACTGCACGTTTTAACTGGTTACAATGTTATATGACCCAAAATTTTCATCTACTAGATCCTAAACCGATCCAATTATTGTTAACGTGATTGCGCCATTTAAATTTCATAATGGGTTGTTTTCTTTGGAAAACATTAATTATGTAACAGTAACGATGGATAGCTGAAACAGAAGTGAAGTAAAACTTGTTCCGATTGTTGTAAGATATTTCAGCTTAGGGGAGGGAATTCAAGTTAAACTTTAAGATTTCGATGTGTTAGGTGAAACTGCTCAAATTTGAATCAGTATCTTTTGCAGTGTGTGAAAAAATAAAAACCTGAAGAAAATTTGGTTTGATAATAATGTATGGTCTTTTTTTGTTATTTAATTTTTTTTTAAAAAAAAAGGAAAATAATAAAATGAAATTTCAAGAAGAAATCTATCAATGTTGTTCTATTTAGTTCTGTTTTGATTTTGTAACGAAATATTTATAATATTAAATCAAAAGAAGACGCCGACACACAAATTTAGTTTAAAAATTAATAATTACACATTAAAAAAAAAAGGTACAAAGGACCGGTTTCGCTCCTACAACAGAGCTTTCTCAACTAACTAAAAAAGGAATGTACATGCTCTTAAATAGAAATTGGCTGAAAGAAATTAACATAACAGTAGCTGTGAACCAATGAGGACACATAAATCAATGTTGCAGTGTCTGCAACGTTAAAATCACATATCACGTCACCAGAAATGAGATGAGGACGGACCGTGGCTGTGGCTGCTGAAGAAGCGGTTATGACGTGGGTGGACCTAATAGTAATATAAAAAAAAAAATAATAATACCATTTTTTACATAGTAGAGACGATGCAACGGCTCCAGGATCGAGTGTCACAGCATATTTATGCTGTTGCTAATAAAGATTTCAATTACACTACGGTAGTCCATTCTCATCAACTCGCTCACTCAATTAGCGCTCCAATCCATCTATTCTATGCAATGAGCCTAATTATTTCATTAGGAAATGTAAAGAATCCATTCTAATTCTTACTTCAATCCAAATTGCTATAATACTACAATTTCTGTTCAAGCTTTAGCTGATTACAGAATTAATAAACCACTTTTTTCCCACCATTAAATATATATTTTTATGGTTTCTTTTCTCGTTAGTTTTTTTTTTTATTATTATTATTAGGTCCACCCACGTCATATCCGTTTCTTCAGCAGCCACACCCTCGGTCCGTCCTCATCTCATATCCGGTGACGTCAGACGTGATTTACGTTGCAGACACCGCATCATTGATTTGTGTGTCCTCATTGGTTCACAGCTACTGTTATGTTAATTCCTTGAAGCCAATTTCTATTAAAGAGCATGTACATTCCTTTTTTAGTTAGTTGAGAAAAATCTGTTGTAGGAGTGAAACCGGTCCTTTGTAACTGTTTTTTTTTATGTGTAATTAATAACTTTTAAACTAAATTTGTGTGTCGGCGTCATCTTTTTATCTACAAATGCAAACATTAAAATTCATGTATTTATAATATTATATGAAAAAAAAATATAAATACGATAGTTTTTGCGAAAATTTTAAATATTTTCGGTCTCCTTTGTTAAATTTCACTTTAACTTAAACTAAGTATTTTGTTTCTTAATTTGTAAACATTTTATGATTTATTATTAATTTTGAGTAATAATAATATTAAATTTCATATGTTGATTAAATGCTCATATAAAGGGGAGACATTTCTTGAGTTTAATATTGTTGTTTTCCCTTTAAAAGAAACTAGAAAAAAACATATTCAAAGAATTTTACTTATAAGACAACTTTGAATGTATACATGAGACGAGATTGACTAACTTTGTTTATATGATGTTTCTTCTTCTTCTAGATGATTCTTTCCAATATCTCATATTTTTCAAATCAATTAAATTTCCTGTAGTTTAAATCTTGCAAGTATTCCAGGAGCACATTCGTATAAGTAAAGAAAATAAATGTTTAGAAATTACTTAACATAATATTTTTGTTGGTTTGGAAAACTAAGATACAAGAATTTACTTAACCTGCCAAAACATCTGTTAGAAAAACAGTTCTTTCAACGAATAGTGAATCAAAATGGAGAGGAAAAGTTAAGACTAATTGTTTTTTTGTTCTCATGTGGATCTTCTTATTTCGATTCTCCCATGATAGCTCATGAAAAAAGGATATATTTTGATAATTAGTATTACTTCACTTAATTCAATTGTACAGGAAGAAAATTTATATTTGTATAAAAATATCTATAAAAGAAAATAGTCATCCATTCGCCTATATTAACTATTTATATTTTAAAGCAGCATGGTAATGGAGTATGTTCTTTCGTTTGTTAGTTTTCGTAAAAAGTGAACAGATAATGTTCAACTATCGAGAAACTATTCTGGGAAATAACTATAAATTAACCAATATCACTATAAAAACAACAAAAACTTTAAAAAAATACTTAAAATCCTTTTTCCTATAACTATTTATGATCATAAATTGGGACGACAAATATGACTTCTTTTTCTTTGTGATTTCTTTTTTTTTTATATTCTATAAACAAAAAAGTGTATTTGGAAATAATTTTATTTAATTTATTTAAATTTTTAAAACACCAAAATCAACCGAAAATTATCTATTTGTCTGAAATTGATATTTGTTGTGAGTGGCAAATCTGGCTGAGAATATTTTTCAAGTAAAAAAGCTGATTCTTTCATCTAAATATCACCTTTTCTAAATGTCAGGTATATTCATTAACATAGATGCTCCAGTGCTATTAAAAAAGATAGTCGATTGTGATCAAGAGTTAATCTTAGAAGATTGAAGAAAGCCAGGGAGAAACAACATGAAGCCACAAAACATACATTTTTTTTCTAGAATATGTTATGATGTTTTGAAACTTTATAAGTGGTTGAGTGATATGTAGGCCAGTCAATATCGACACAAAAAAAGGCAAGCATCACAAACGCGCATGTATCTACGATTTTCTCATATGTTGTCAGGACCCCTCAGAGTAGTGTATATCCAAGTTTGCAACCCTGAAAACCCTGTGCTACTCCTATGGTTTTCGAAAACTGCGATATTCGGGCACTCTTGTCAGTTTTGTCGAAAAACAAAACACCGGAAGAAAGCGTTTCTCGGGTATCGTCACTCTATGCTTTTAGAAAGCAACAAAATTTGCTAGAATTTGAGCCCAACACGAGCTCTCTAGGTCCATTGGTTGCGGAGTTGTAGCCAGTCAAGGATGGGCAACTTTTTCCAAAAACTGAAAAGTTATCGGTAGCGGTATGTCCCAAGACACTTACCGGCTAAACTAAAGGTTCTAGAGAAAGATCATGAGGGAAGAAGTTGTAGAGAATTAACTTATCTGCAATGTGATTCTTAAATGGTGCCCCTAGGCCTCCCAGTTTCATCAAAAACGAAATCAGTAAAAAATCGGAAATTGAAAAAATGAGGAAAACATTGTAATGAATCATTTTGGTATGTATTTCTTTAAAAACACGTGCAAGAATGTGAAGTTAACATTATGATCTGGCCCAACATTGTTAACAGGGTGATCTGGCATCGCAATGATTCAATCAGAGCCATTGTGGCGGGATTCGTTAGCTACGTTTTCAACCACTTTGGTACAAACATAGCTGTGGTGTTTGATGGATACCCACACGATGCATCTATGAGGACCACTAAATCAGCTGAACGCCTACGACGCTCTGCTCCTTTCTCCTGCAGTGACATGTTGTTTGATGAATCAACACCCATTAAAGTTCCACAGGCAGAACTGCTCTCCAATGAATCTAACAAACGCCGCTTGATCACCATGATCCGTACTGAATTTGAGAGGCAGGGTATCGAGGTACATCAATCTCAAGAGGACGCCGATACTGATATAGTGATGACTGCACTCCCCAAGAGCTCATCGTTCGACCAAGTTTTCATCATTGGGGAGGACGTCGACATACTGCTCCTCCTCAACGGCTTAAGCTCTGTACAGACGAACGTGTACTTCCAGAAAGGCGGCAGAGGTGGGTCAGAGTGCGCTCATTATACAGCAAATTCCTTCACACATGGAGAAATGAAGGTTCCACGAGGGATGGTTGTGTTCCTGCATGCCATCAGTGGGTGTGAACAACCTCTGCCCTTTCCTGCCAAGGCAAGATTAAATGGTGCGATGTTCTCAAAACAAAATCCCACTGGATAGATCTCGCCACCATTTTTCTTGATCGAAACTCCAACCAGGACGAAGTAGGACATGCTGGCGAGAAGATCTTGTTGAACGTGTACGGTGGAGATGCGGGAACACTGAACACCCTGCGATACTGAGCATTTGAAAATCAACAGCTACGGCCAAAGTCAACCTTGCCCGACTCCCCCCGCCACAACAGAAGCTGCAAAATATCATTCGTGGAGGACCTACCACCTGGTGCAAAAATGGTTAGGGGTCGACAAAAACCCTTGTGATTGGGGATGTGCCACCAGCGAACAAGCTCTCATGCCCATCACAATGTGCGCAGAGCCCTCTCCTCAGACCCTGCTTAGAATGGTAGCTTGCAAATGCAAGAAAGGGTGCTTAGGATCGTGCACTTGCAGAAAGGCAGGGCTCAAGTGCTCTATCCTTTGTTCCTTTTGCCAAGAGCGCAGTTGCACAAACGTCACCCCTATCGTCCTGGACGAGAAGGATGAGGATGTGGACGAACCAACACCATTTGACGACCTGCCTCCACCTCCAGAAAACGTCGTCCATCCTCCTACTCCCTCCCCCACTGATCCAGGCTGGATGAAACCTGACCCTTCCAAAAGGGCGAAGTTCTAAACTACTGCGGTGTTTATGCTTGACTGTGTACATAGAATTTTCTAGTTTACATTTATGTTTCCGTTGTTTATTTTATGTTTATGTTTATTTGTTTAGCGTATATTTATTTGAAGCCACATGTTACATCTACAATGTTAACTGCACAATCTTGCACGTGTTTTTAAAGAAATACATGATTCAGTACAATGCTTTCCTCATTTTTCCAAATTCCGATGTTTTACTATTTTTTCGTATCTGAGGAAACTGTGAGGCCTAGAGGCACCATTTTGGAATCATATTGCAGCTAACTCAATTCTCTACAACTTTCTCTCTTATGATCTTTCTCTAGAAACATTAGTTTAGCCTGTACGTATCTTGGAACATGACCCTACCGATAACTCTCCACTTTTTGGAAAAACTTGCCCATCTTTAACTAGCAACCAATAGACCTAGAGAGCTCGAGTTGGGCTCAAATTGTAGCAAATTTCGTTTGCTTTACAAAAGTATAGAGTGAAGATACCCGATAAACGCTTCCTACACGTGCTTTTTTTCGACAAAACTGACACAAGTGGCCGAATTTCGCAGTTTCTCGATCACCCCATGAGTAGCACATGGGTTTTCAAGGTTGCAAACTTGGGTATAAACTACTCTCAGGAGTCCTAACAACATATAAAAAAGTTGTAGATACATGCGCGATTGCGATGTTCGATGCTTTTATTGACCGGCCTAATGATACATGTAAAGATTATAAATTTTAACATTTAAAGATTATTAATTTTTAACATATGTGTAAAGAAACATTAATCGTTTTAAGTATATATGTGAATGGAAATTTAAGTCATTTTCTCACTACAACGAATTTTAACGAATGTTTTTTTGTGTGATGCGTGTTTTTTTGGATAATTTTAGAAAATTGCTAACAATTAAAAATAGAGTTATTTGATCTCAATGAAACTTCATATTTAAAACTATTTTCTTGACCTAGATATGATACGATTTCAATACTGATTAATTTTCTTAAGACACCTACTCGTAAGTTCGTGAATCCTGTGGTCCTGTGGAAAAAATATTTTTGAGAGTTATCTGTATAATATGATTCACAAATATATATAAAAACAGAATATATTAAATAGTAATCAATATGCTTATCAACCGAATATAAGCACTGAATTATTGTTAAAAACTTTTAGTGAAGACATAAAAAACAAACTTGATGAAGGGAAAATTATTTATACTGCGTTTATTGATTTCATAAAAACTTTTGACAACATAAATTCAAAATTCTTGTTAGAAAAAGTTAATTTCATTGGTATTAAGGGAAAAGTTAATGATCTAATAAAAATTATTAAAAAATAGAAAAATTAAAATAAAAATTCAAAAATATATAAGTAAATCATTTAATATTAAATATGGGGTTCCACAATGATCAAATTTCGGACCTTTTTTATTTGATCTTTATATGAACTATTTGAACAATTGTATTGTGCATTCAAATATCTATATATACGCCGACGATATACTAATATCTACATATGATAATAACCAATTAAATGCATATAATAGAATGCAGATTGACTTAAATAATATTAATAGGTGGGCTACGAATAATCAAATGACAATAAATGTTGAAAAACCTAATACTATAATAATAAAAAATAAAAATAAAATTATCTATAAAAACATATTCTGTGCTTTACAAAACAAAAATTGAGAAATTATGAAAATTACTTATCCCATTAATAAAGATCCATACAATTGCCAAAAAAAAAGATTACATCTCTCAACAAAAGTATTTAGGAGTCTACATTGACAAAAAATTTTCATGGCATGCTCAATATCACCACATCATTAAAAAATTAAATACACTAACTTACTTATTTTATCATTAAAAAGAAATAATTCCTTTCGAACAAAAATTAATTACTTTGAAATCTTTGGTAGATTCAATCTTGCACTATGGTCTTGAAAGTTAAATCTTTATAAACAGGAAACAAACAGAAAATATAAACAAAGTTCTTTGTTTTATTTTACTGTAAAATTGTACTAAAGCACGTTAAATCTTTTGTGAAATTACTAATCTTGTTATAAATTAATCCCTTGATGCTAAGCTAAACGCTAGTGGGGATTAATTATTCACCCTTTTTATTCTTGATTTTATTTTGATGTTTTTGTAATTCAGGGGGCATTGCTTTGTATGTTTGTCCATTTTGTGTATTTGTCCCATTTCACTGAGCTTGGTATGCTGGATAGGTCAGGCTGAAGAGAGGCCAATATGCCTCGAAACATTACTGTCCTCGATTTCCAGCACAAATATCAAAAAATAGCTCAGTGAATTTGTGTTTTTTTTAGTTATGTGCGTTCTTTGTTTTATTTTACTGTAAAATTGTACTAAGGCACGTTAAATCTTTTGTCAAATTACTAATCTTGTTATAAATTATATCCCTTGATGCTAAGCTAAACGCTAGCGGAGATTAATTATTCACCGCTTTTTATTCTTGATTTTATTTTGATGTTTTTGTAATTCAGGGGTCATTGCTTTGTATGTTTGTCCATTTTGTGTATTTGTCCCATTTCACTGAGCTTGGTATGCTGGATAGGTCGGGCTGAAGAGAGGCCAATAAGCCTCGAAACAGTACTGTCCTCGATTTCCAGCACAAATATCAAAAAATAGCTCAGTGAATTTGTGAGTTTTTTTTTTTTTAGTTATGTGCGTTCTTTGTTTTATTTTACTGTAATAATAAAAAATATCTTTTTGAACTTTAAAAGAAGAAGTAGAGATAAAAAAAAATATAAGAAAAAAATTCAAATCTTAACTACAGTGGACAAATTTATTTACAAAATAATTATTAATCTTTTTTAAAAAAAATAGAAAATGATAAAAACAGATGTAATGAAGAATTAAAACTAGAAATAACTGGCTTAGTACTTTAAATAATAATAAAATCAGAAATAATTATGGCTACCGTTTAAATGGTCATATAATATACAAATTATACAAACAAATTAAGAGGGAAAATTACGATTTTTTAAAAATTAAAAATATAAAGGAAAGATTAATTTCTAATACTATTGATGAAAAAAATTAAGTTACAAATTTTATAAGGCAATTATGAAATTAACTTTTTTTATTTTTTTTTTTGTTAATTACTCATATTAAACTTATCAGTACCTATACTACAGATGTCTATTATTATAAGAACAGGACTCAGGAACATTAAAAACATAACAAAAAAACAGAAAAAAAAATAGAAAAAAATAACTACATTGACTTCGTTTTCAATTAAGAACAATGAAAATTAAAACAATCAAATGCTAGCAAAAACATTAAAAAAAAAATTGTTGATGAAATTCGTGAGGGTTTTTTTTTTATATTTTGTATTTTGTTTTATGTGTGTTGTAACAAATCGTTATTTTAAATGGTGAAAGGAACTTCCACAAACAAATATTAAAATTATGTTAAAAACATTTATAACAAACAATCCACTGCTTTTCTGAGTTAGAATTTTCTTTTCGGAAAGTAATATTTGATCTTCTACTGTCGTTTATAAAATAGAGAAACTGAAAATTCTCTTTTAAAAATGGAAACTAAAAAAAATTTGACTTTATATTTTTGTAGATATTTAAAAATTCAAAATCATCGACAAATTTTATAAACAACAACCGCTACTGAGTGTGATTTTATTTCATAGCGAGTAAGCCCCGAAAATTTAAAAGCTATCGAAATTGTTTTTCTTCCTCCAAATGTAACTGCACTTCTTCAGCCTTTAGATCAAGAGATAATTCTCGACTTTAAACGTTTATAAAAAAATGCTTGTAAAGGACATGATAAAAGCCTTGGATAGGAACGAAAAGCTAGAAGATTCGGTTTTAGATACGATTAACTATGTGCACAAAAGTTGGAGTTCCATTTCATTACAAAGTATTTCGAATTGTTACAAGTAATCAGCACCTTCATCAAGCAACACTGTTGGATTATTTTTAAGCCAGTAAAAGAAGATAAAATGTGGTAAGTATAAAATGTGGGTTTTTTTATTATTTTACACTCATTCATTTGCATGTATTGATTTCTAAAAATCTTCTTTTTCTTACCGAATCCTATAGCAATTCCTAAAAATATTGTATTTCAGTGTTTTTTTTTTTTTTTTTTTTTTTCCAAAAATGCCCACTCCGCTTAAGTCGTCACTCCACTTAAGTCTTCAAAAATGTTCGGTCACTTGAGTGACGACTTAACGAGGTTTTACTGTAATAGGTAGCTAATATAATCTTCAAGTAATAATAACTGACTCAAATATGTTATAACAGTATTTATAAATTTTACCTTTTCTCAACCTTTATCATGAGGAAATTAATTATTTTTCTAATATATTTAATCATTATAAGATAAAGTAATTTCCTGAATTGAAGAATTATTAATGAGAAAAGAATGTTTTCAACAATTCATAAATGAAAATATCACATTTGAATGTATACAATATCCCCAATTTATTTTTAGCTTTCTTAGACTGCGAACAATGAGATTGACGTGTATTTTCTATCCGTTAGGACGTAGTAAAAAGTACGCTTACCATACGTCCGGGATTCGCCCGGACAGTAGCCCATTGGTTTTTTAGTGCTGTCCGTGGTAATGTCCAGGGATGCAAAAATGTCCGGGGTTTGAGTCGACCTTGGAGTAAGCGCTGACGTCGATGGGGAGGCAGGGCTACCGCTTCCGCCACAACTTTTCACTTAGTAAATTGTCATCGCAATAGTGGCAATGTATTTATGTTGTTTTCGTATGTGAAGTAACTTGTATACAAATTTTTGATCCTTTTATTTCCATTCGTTTTTTTGCTCATCATTTAGCAATGGGCAAAAGAAAGTGTGTGTGTTTCCTGTTAACATGGAACAGGAATACAAATTTTTGAAATTGTGTAATGTTGCACATAAAGAAAATGATGATATTGAAGACCACTTAAAAAAATCCAACCATAAGAGTGCTATTAATGCTACTGCTTCAGTAAACATAAGAGATTTTTTTAAAAGCCAAACATGGGAATCCGAATAACAGTGATCTGGAGTGTGCTGCTAAAGAGGCTACATTTTCATAGCACACTGCTAGACACGAACTCAGTTTCATCAGACTGCACATCTAAACAGGTTGAAAAGTCATCTGACCAAAAATTTTCATCTGCTAGAATAAAAACCTAGGAAGTTGTTGTTAACGTAATTTCGCCATTTATATTTGATGATGTGTTGCATTCTTTGGAAAACATTACTTATGTAACAGTAACGATGGATAGATCAAACAGAAGTGAAGCAAAACTTGTTGCGATTGTTGTAAGATATTTTAGCTTAGAGGAGGAAATTCAAGTTAAACTTTAAGTTTCGATGAACTGTCAGGTGAAACTGCTCAAATTTTGACTCTTTTGCAAGTATCTTTTGCAGTGTGTGAAAATTACAACCTTCAAGAAAAGTTGGTTTGTTATATCGCTGCTAACACTAACAGTAATTTTGGTGGTGTGACGAGAAAGAGTATTGGAATTGTGTTCATAAAAGTACAAAGTGATTTAGATAGATCTATTTTAGGAAATGGTTGTTCAGCTCAACTAAATGTATTCTACACAATTCAGTACAAACAACATGTGATTCTCTACCAATGAACATAGAAGTTATTGTTATAAAAATTTAGAAATATTTCCACATATATTCAGTAAGTGTTAAGAAACTTAACGACTTCTCTGCATTTGTAGAAACAGATTATTATCTCATAGCAGCATAAGGTTCCTTAGATTTTTACCTGCAATGGAAAGAATTCCTTCCATTTTTGATGGCCTAAAATCATTCTTCTTATCTTGTCACAAACGCCCAAAATTATTATTTGATTTTTATTTTAAAAAATTTCAAATTTCAAATTTGATTTCAAAAAATCTATAAAGTGAACTGTTTTTGAAATTTCTATATGGTACTCTACAGTTATTTAATTGTTGTTCTGAAATTGGAAGGTATTTCTATCACTGCAACAGAAGTATTTCAGAAATATTCCTAATTAATTTGTCAACTTCTGGAAATAAAAACTGACAAATTTGTACAATCTTCTGCCAAAGAATTGCTATTCACTCTCAAAGAAATTAATGATGTACCGGAACAAAAATTCTTCTCAAGCGTAGACAATTTTTGTAATTCTAGTATCTAATACTTAGGGTTGTCGAGATCCAGTTTTAATAAAGTTAGTAAGTTTCAGTGAATAAATTTACGAACTGAGATTGCCTGGTCTGATTTAGAAGAGAGTGCACAAGTTGTTAGTGAAATTATAAAAGAATCCATAAATATTGATGACCTAGTTGATGAACGTACATTATTGAACCAGGTAATTAAAAACCAAAGGGTAGGTTGTGGTTCACGTTCTGAAAAACTACCAGATACTTATAAAGAGAAGTAAAAAGAAATATTTATGGTGTTTCAAAAGACTGATATTTTATGTTACAATATTTCTAAAATGATTGAGTTTGCGATGTCTTGCCCTTGAAGATTTGCTCCAATTGGGGTAGACTTTCAATATCTACTGTTAACATCTGCGAAATTTTAAAATTAATTCAGAACTTTCTTGTTGTGAATTGTATGATGTAATTAAAAGAAAACTTACAATTTCTGAAAAAAGTCATGAATAGTGAAAAATACAACTGAGTAAATAAAGTTTACTGACTTTTAAGTATTTTCCAAAATATGTCCTGGGTGGGACCCAAAAAAAATATGGTAAACCTAAATAAAAGTGAATAATTCTAATTAAATTTCAGTGCTCCAAGTGGTTCTCTGCCGAAAAAACTACGAAAAGACGACAACTTTCGTGCAGAAAACGATTAGGAACTATAAAATGGATTGGTAAAGTGATCAGTTAATCCTTGCATGTAATCCATTCATTGGCATTTTATTTGATATAATTAAAGTTATTCACCTTTCATCAATTATGTCGATTTTCAAATTTAATTTTTTTTTTTTTTAAATTGAAAAAATTTGTAACGTTCTCTTTCAGCAGAAATTTCCATTTGAAAATAATGTAGGGTTTTTTAATTATTTTTTTGTTATTAAAATTTTGAAAAACAACCAAAGGTAAATAATAAAATGAAATTTCAAGAAGAAATCTATAAACGTTCTTTCATTTAGTTCTGTTTTCATTTGTAAAGAAAGATTTATAATATTATAATAAAAAAAAATAGAAGTACGATAGGGATTGCAAAAATTGTTAAATATTTTCTGTCTCCTTTGTTTAACTTCAACTTAAAATAAGTATTTTTTTTCTTAATTTGTAAAGCTTTAAAGATTTCATTAATTTTAAGTAATATTAATATTAAATTTCATATGTTGAATAAATACTCATACAAAGGGAGACATTTATTGAGTTTACTGTTCTTGTTTTTCCTTTAGAAGAAGCTAGAAAAAATATTTTCAAGAAATATACATAGGAGACAAAAGATTGACTCACTTTGTTTCATATGATGTTTGTTTTGCTTCTAGATTATTCTTTCCAATATCTCAGTTTTTCAAATCAATTAAATTTTCTGTAGGTTTAAATCTTACGAATATTCCACAAGTACATTCGTATAAGTGAAGAATATAAATATACAGAAAATTATTAACAAACATTTCTAAACAAACAAAAAATAGCAAGATAAAAGAATTTAGTTAAACTGCCAAAAAACCTGATAGAAAAACAGTTCTATCGATGAATAGTGCCTCAAATTGCAGAGGAAAAGTTTAGACTAATTTCGTATTAGTTCTCATGAGGATCTTCTTATTTCCTTTCTCCCATGGTAGCTCATGAACAAAGCATATATTTTTATAATTAGTAGGCCTATTACTTCACTTAAGGCAATTGTAGGAGAAGCAAATGTGTATGTATATAAAAATATAATAATATAATATGTAAAACAAAATAATCGTCCATCCGTCTACATGAATGATTTGTATTTTGAACCAGCATGGTAATAGGATACTTCAAAATACAATGTTCTTTCGTTTGTAAAATCTGAACAGATAATGTTCAACTATCGAGAAACCATTCTCGGAATTCACTATAAATTAAACATTATCACTATAAATAACAACTAAAACTTAAAAAAATATTTAAAATTTCTTTTTCCTATAACTATTTATGATTCTAATATTTACATCTATTCATAATTTGGGTCGACAAATATTACTTCTTTTTATTTGTTGTTTGTTTTTTGCTATTCTATTAGCTTTACAATGTAGGGACAGCGATTAGGAAACCAATCACTGTGCTTCGGAACGGCTTCTGAGCATCCTATACTTTAGAATAGACTGCACCAGGTTGTTCGAGAAAATGCACGCGCTAGTCTCTTTTCGACCCCATGTTATCTTACCCACCCCTATATATGGAATAGTCGTCATTCTTAACTCAAACCTTGTTAATACATTGAATTCCGAATAATGATATAAAAACCTTAAGTTGAGAAACAGTGAAAAGATTTAAAATGCAGACAAAAAAATTAAGAAAAAGAATGGCCCATGAGGGGATCGAACCCACGACAGTAGCGTTATTAGCACTAGAGCTAACAAAAGCCGTTACGAAACATTGTGGGATATGTGTCCACATACAGAAAGAAAAGTCGGGGATATAATGCGTCCTTCAGAAGCCTAAAAGTATATTCAAAAATTATTTTATTTAATTTATTGCAATTTTTAAACACCAAAATCAACCGAAAATTATCTATTTGTCAGAAATTGATATTTGTTGTGAGTGTCAAATCTGGCTGAGAATGTTTTTCAAATAAAAGCAGATTCTTTTTTCTAAATATCACTAATTCTAAATGTCAAGTATATTTATTAACATAGATGCTCCGGTGCTATTAAAAAAGATAGTTGATTCTGAAAAAATGTTAATATCAGAAGGATTGATGAAAGCCAGGGAGAAATAAAATGAAGCCACAAAACTTATATTTGTTTTCAAGAATATGTTATAATGTTTTGAGACTTTATATGTGGTTGAGAATTATTATATGACTAAAGATTATAAAGTTTTAGATTTAAAGATTATTAATTTTAATATTTATTGAAACATTTATCGTTTTAAGTGTACATGTGAATCGAATTTAAGTCATTTTCTCACTACAACGAATTTTATGATGGTTTTTTTGAGTGATATCTGTTTTCTGGGGAAAACAAGCAAAAATAGAATTACCCGGTATTTGATCTCAATAAACTTTATATTTAAAATGTTATTTTCGTTAGACACGATACGATTATGTACTGATAAATTTTCTTAAGGCACCTACATGTAAGTTCGTTAATCCTGTGGTCCAGTAAAAAATACGGGGTTTCTTTTCTCGTGAAAAAGATTTTCCAAAGTGTTAACTCCTGACAATCTAGAAATCTCTTATGTTCTTCTCTTCTATGCTTACATATCTTATGAAAGCATATTTTATAATTTTATCAAATTATTATA
>JAFIDM010025385.1:0-15468 GCA_023159025.1 Thereuonema tuberculata
AAAAAAGGGTGTATTTGGAGTATACGACGCTAAATGTTATTTCGGTTTCGAAAGATAAGTCGCTACTATTAAAGGGTGTCTACATTTTTATAAAAAGGTTTTTAAAATAAAAGTTTTTGACGAAAACATGAATTTTCAATAATTTTTTTATTTTTTGTCATTAGCGGGGAACGTAATCTTCAAAATGATGTCTCGATCACTGATTTTGATGAAGTATTAAGGGAGTTATGACGTACCGACAATAAAACACATTTGAGAAATAATATATAAGGATCCCATCTGAATACCCCTGCAGTGGCGGCTCGTGGCTGTGAAGTCAGGTGAAGAGCTAGTAGGAAAATAATAACGTTATATTTATAGCGTTATAATAATAACGTTATAAATATAGCGTTTTAGTTTCTAAATTTAATTCCAAATTTTGCCGCTGATGAAGTGGAGACAATTAGATTAAATCTCCATGGAAACAGTGATTTTTTTTTTATATTGGCATTCTCAAATCTCAAATCGCTGTTAACAAAATTAACCAAAGAAGCTAAAAAAGGAGAAAATCAAGATACACATTACCAAACAAATGAAATGGACTCAGCTCTAGAAATACATCAATTACTACAGGAGGTAAGGGAAATCAAATCAGAAATACAGGAGATAAGAAGTAGTATCAACTACATTAATGAACATTACGAAGAAATTCTAGATAAATTCTCAGCCATAGAAGGTAAACAGGAGCAAACTGAAGAAAGACTTTTAAAATTAGAAGAAGAAAATAATAAAACTCAAGAGAAAATCAAAAACTTTGAACTAGAAATAGACAATCATGAGGAAAAATTAAGGCAAAATAATCTAGAAGTAAATGGAGTTATCCAACTACCAAATGAAAAATTGCAAGACATTGTAGAAAAAATTGCAAACAAGATAGGTGTGAAAGATCAACTTCAAAATGTAGAGGTTATGCATAGGGTTCAAACTTTTAACAAGAACAAAATAAAGCCTATAATAATCAAGTTTCAAATCTTAAAAAATACATTAATCTGGATGGAAAAAATGAAGGAAAAGAAAATCTTAAGAAATAATGAAATTTATGATAACAATGACAATGACAAAGCAAAGATTTTATCAAAATAAATTCCTAAATACTTACAATAATAATAAAAAGACTTGGAATATAATAAATAATATTATGAAAAATAATGAAAATAAAACTATTGATAAAAACAAAATTTGTAAATTAATAGAAAAATATAATTATAAGCAAACTGATGAACTATTTGGTAAAACATTTGGTAAAGTTGTTAGTACATATAATTGTAACACTAGAAGTAATAATAAAGATATTGAAACTTCAACAAATTCAGTAGTGTTTCATACACCTAACATTGAAGATATAATAAAAATAATTAAATTAATAAAAAATAAAAATATTGTTGGTATTGATAATATTGCTGTAAAAGATTTAAAAAATTATATGGATATATTTGCAACAATATTACATGAACTTATAAAAGCCATGTTTGAATATGGAACTTATCTAAGTATTTGGAAAACTGCAAAAATAACTCCAGTATATAAAAAAGGAAAAATTGATGATATAAAATATTACAAGGCAAATCTCTGTTCTTTCCAATATGTCAAAAATTATAGAAACATGCTTAACTAATTCAACTTTCTGTATAAATATAAATTACTAAAAAAAGAACAATTTGCATATCAAAAAAAAATTAAGTACTGATAAACTCTTTCAAGATTTCCAAAATATCATAACTTGTGCATTAAATAACGGTTATTATATATATATTATTTTTATTGATTTTGAGAAAGCATTTGATAGTATTAATCATAAGATATTGATAGAAAAATTATTTCATATTGGAATAAGGGGCAACATGATAGAAATATTAAAAAAACTATTTAAAAAATAGAAAAATAAGAATTAATTTAAATTCAAAATTAGATAAAACATATAAATTAAAAACAGGAATTCCTCAAGGTTCAAACTTAGGACCACTTTTATTTATTTTATACTTAAATACATTATATAGTACAATATCAACATCAAAAAGTTTTGCTTATGCTCATGACATCATTTCAATAAATATAAATGAAAACTATGAAGCTGCAGAATACAACATACAAAAAGACTTTAATAGATTAATTATTTGGACACACAATAATAAAATGAAAATAAATAGTCAAAAAACAAAATTAATGATATTGAAAACAAAAAATAAATTTTTACATACAAATCCATTAATAAAATATCATAATTATAATTGTTTATTAGATGATGACATAAACTTCCAAAGATGTAATTGTGAAAATATAAAAATTATTAAAACAATTAGATATCTAGGTTTATATATTAATGATCAATTCTCTTGGAAAACACATTATTTATATATATTAAGTAAACTTAATTCATTAATATATATGTTCCAACATGTACAGAGTATCTTTTCTATAAGATGCAAGATGCTAATATATAAATTATTTATAGATTCATTAATAAATTATGAATTGGGTTGTTGGATACATTTAGATAATACTGACACTAATAATATAAATAGAATATTAAATAAATTAATGAATTACATAATACAAGATTATTATATATTAACAAAGAATGAAAAAATACAAATAAGAATAAAATATAAAATTTTAATGCCAAGAGAAAAAATATTATATTCTTTGATAATAAAAAGCTTTTATAAAATTAGAAGTCAGATTAGAAATTCTAACTTAGAAAACAATACTAGAAATACATTAATAAAGATTTTATATTATGAAAATCCTAAGAACAACTTTGGATTAAGAAATAAAAATCGAATTTATTAAAGATTTTTATACAAATTACAAAAGAATTAAAACAAAATAAATTTAATAAAATAAGTATATTAAAATGACAAATACTAAGAAAAATAATATTTGGTGAAATAAACTGGAATATTTAGATATTTTTGATTATATATGCTATATTTATATTTTGTGTTTTTTTATGTATTAATATTTATTATTATTATTATAATTATGTTTGCGATTATTGTTATTATTATATTTATTCTCTCCTAATTATTATTATATTAAAAATATATTACAATATTCTTATAACAATATTATAAATATTAATTGATAACTGATATTAATTATAACTAATTATAAATCTGTATAAATTTGAAATATGTTCTACAGCACCTACATACAGCTCCACATTTAGTAGTATCTCGTAGGACTGACTGTACATTTATTATTATCAAATAAAAAAAAAGTAGTGAGAATCGGTTCAAGAGGTGGGGGAATTATAATATGGTACCGAGAAAATTTAAATGTCTAATCAAGAAATGAAGATTCTATAGCACATGAAAACTTAATATGTGATTTCAAAAAAAAAAAAAACTCGCTATTAACAAGTGATTTAACCATATATATTGCATATAGATCTCCGCATACGAATAAAAATTTATTTATAAAAGAATTAAAAGACTATAAACAATATAAAAAAAATGGAAATAAAAATTTAATGTGTATAGGAGACACAAATATAAACATAGATGAAAATAATAATAATAAAATAAGCTTAAAATATATAAATATGCTATATAACTTTGTCTTCAGAAATCACATAAATAAAACAACAAGATCGGCAGAAACATCAAAATCTGTAACAAACACTTGTATAGACCACTCTTTCGTAAATTCAGTCATTTGAAATCAAAGCTGGTATCCTGCATTGGGACGTATCAGATCACTTTGGTATCGTGATTGAGATGGAAAGGAACGAAATACAAACAAATGAAAAGGAAATAATAGGTAATGATTTAAAAAAATTTAGAATAAATACGGATTATTTAAATAATGAAGTAAATTTTTTATACGAAGAAATAAAAAGGAAAAACATAGAAGACCCAAACAAAATTATACATAAGCTAAATAAACTAATAATAAAAGCAAAAGTAAAGATTATAAACAATATAAACAAGAAAAATGATAACAAAATCCTTAAAGAACCGAATAATCTTGGACATAAAAAAAGCTGGATGACATCGCAAATAATGTATAAAGGAAAAAAATGATTTATATAAAAAATATTCTAAAAACAAAAATAACAAAAAACTGGAGTTAGAGTACAAGAGAAAACGTAATTTATTGAAAAACCAAATCACAAAACAAAAAAATAAATACTATAGAAATTTAATAAAAAATGATCCAAATGCAAACTCTAATATTTGAAAAATTTTAAATAACAACATAATCAGTAAACAAAATAAGAAAGATAAAAAAAAACAAATGAAGTAAAATTACTAGAAAATTACGATAGCAAAATATTATTTCACAATCTAAGTAAAAAGTTTACTAAGAATACATCTGAAAACAATACAAAAAACAATTACTTGAGAAATAATTATGATGATAAACAGGAAACGGAACTGAATTCAATGGTTCTATTACCTCCAAATAACTATGACATTCTTGAAATAATAAAAAACCAAAAAAAAAAACATTCTCCTACGGTCCAGATTATATAAATACAATAGATATCATTAACATAAAAGAAAATATATCCATTTTTTTTGGAGGATCTATTTAAAAAAATATATACAACACAGGAATTCCAATTATACAGGAGGAGATCAAAAAGATCTAAACAACTATAGACCAATTGCTCTAATATCCAACATAACAAAAATAATAGAAAGTTATTTATCAAAAAATATTTACAACTACATAACTCATAAGAAACTACTAAATAATAACCAGTATGCCTACCTGAAAAATAAGAGTACAACACATTCACTAATAAAAGTCAATCAGTACATTAACAAATCATTAAACGAAGATAGGATTATTTACATAGCTTTTGTCGATTTCAAAAGGGCATTTGACTCCATCGACCATAAAATTCTATTAAAAAGACTCAATCAAATAGATATAAGAGGAAACGAAATTAAAATTATTGAAAATTACTTGAGGAATAGAAAGTTCAAAATTAAAATTGGAAACAAAATTAGACAAACTTACAATATAAGAACAGGAATTCCTCAAGGTTCAAACTTAGGACCACTTTTATTCAACATTTATGTAAACTCAATAATTAAAAATATAATTAACGCAGAAATCTATTTATATGCAGATGACGTAATTTTAATTACGACTGATGTAATACAAGCAAAAGCACATGACAAATTGCAAAATGAACTGAACAACTTAAATAAATGGGCATTTAACAATAAAATGAAAATAAATGGTGAAAAGACTAAGATCATGATAATCAAAAATAAAAATAGAAAAATAACAACGTAACGCTAAATCTACATGAAATAGAATGTTCAAATATAAACCAAAATATCAACAATCCAACGAAAAATTGTGATTGTAAAAAGATAGAGATTATTTCTACTTACAAATATTTAGGAGTACATATTGATGATAAATTCAATTGGAACAAACAATACGATTATTTTATGGGTAAACTGGGATCGTACTCGTATCATTTTTATCGCATCAAAAAAACGTTTCCATTCAAACAAAAACTGATAATTTACAAATCTCTGGTTGATTCACTGTTGAACTACGGATTAGAGTGCTGGATAAACATCACAAAACAACAAATGGAAAACATAAATAAAATAACAATGAAAATATTTAACAACGTTTATACAAATTACAAATATAAACCAAAAAAAATAACAAAGTATAAGAAAAAAATATGGCATACTAAAAATAAACGAAAAATTTATTTATAAAAATGGAATAAACAACTACTTTGAAATAAAAAGCGAAAAAAAAAATAGTAGATGATGAGTCAAAAACAAAAAACAACTCGAATAAAATTTTCAAAATCTGAAACAATTTTGGATATAGATTGGATAACTATATAAAATATAAAATTTTTAAACAAGTAAATTTAGAACAAAAAGAGAAAATAAAATTTAAAGAAATAAAACGAAGACTAATCTCTGATGTGGTGGATGGGAGAATTAAATTAAATAATGATAATTAATAGATTAATTTACGGACTAACATAGTAAACTCTCAGTCACATAACACGGGTGTGCAGTATATATAAGCATTCCTAATGAAAAGCATTAAAAAAAAAGAAATATGCATTTATTGAAGTAGTTATGTAAGCTTTTGTTTAATGTATATAAATTTGTTCTCATATCTTTGACTAAATGCTGAAAATATTAATTTAAGTCAATAAGGAAATTGTCTACTAAAAATCAGGAAAAACCTAATTTTGTTAATAATATCTGTTCTTGTAAGTTGTGATCGATGAGTAGTTTGTAATGAAGGATTTCTGAGATACTGAAATCTTTGAATTCACTCGATCATATTCTATGGACATGCCCAAATAATTGCTGATGTTGCCGAAATCAACTATCCCGAAACTTCTATTTAAGTGACTTTTTACTTCGGTGATTCGGCATAAATCATCTCCAAAAATGAGTATGTCATCTACGTGTACATATATGATGATTAGCGAGTCTTTCTTTCTTGATATGAACATAGTCATATGACATATGACGTTTTCCATAGAGACGTCGAAAGAAGCAAGAAATTTGTTCTATCCAAGAGAAGAAATTAAGAATTCTGCGTATGGACTTATAGGGATAAATTCTCGTGATCGAGAAATAATCAATGTATTTAAGTTTAGTTTAAAACTTACTGATGTATTTAGATTATTCATTCAGGAATCTCTAGTGAGAGATTAGAAAGCTCATTCTTTGATATGGATTATCGGATATATAGTCAGGTCTTAAATACCGTAATCGCATATAAGGTCACTTTTGTCTGTGATTTCAGTGCCACACTGATACAATTCCAAGAATTTTTCCGTGGGTACGTCTTTAATCGGCGTCATTTTTCCTACTGACGGAGGGTAGCTTTTTCACAAGCACTTCATCTCCTCAAATTCTAGGAAAAAAGATGATGAAGGCGATATTCCTGTACCTGTGTTAATACAAGAAAAATAATTTCTTTCTGATTCCATTAATTTTAATTGGTTCAATTAAATTAAAAAAATAATAAAATGATATTTTTGTATATATTAAATTTTACAAAAAATTATACAGTATTTATGTAATGCTTATTTATTTAAAAATTCGTAAGAATCGGTTATAAGGTCAACCCGCTTATAAGGTCACTTTCACGAGGTTCCAAGGGGTGACCTTATATCGAGGTCTGACTGTATTTACTTATTTTTTGCATGCTTTTACTAAAGTAAACTTTGTTCAAATTGATCTGAATGATGCATCAAATGCAAATGACATTAACTTTAAATTCATATTTAGATTACTAACATTTTAAGCTCAAAATTTCCATTTCAATGCTAATTGACTAAGATATTTCAATAATACCTTATCTACCATTAATAACTAACTGTATAATTACAAGAAAACAATTAAACTGCATCTTATCAGATACAAGCCTGGGGCTTAAATTTTATAAGACTTCATCTCAATAATGAACCTATAAGGTTTTATCATATTTAAAGAAACCGAGAAATTTCTTAGGATATGAAAGACCCGCTAGAAGTAAGTTATCATCTACCTTGTAATACTATATTTACGTATGTGATGGTGCAAAAGAAATCCGGCTTCATGCCACAGCAACCATCGTCATTTATTTTGATCTGATAAAATTAGACATTATATCAAAATAATTGAATTAGTGATTATTCCATAATTCCTTATGTTTACTATATCTAGTTCAAAGGTACATATGACATAAAACTGCTAGGAAACACAGAATGTTGTGGAAAGCAAACTGTTTGCATACATTTCAGCATCTACAGAACGAAATGTATCCCGTTAGACTTTGTTCCGAAGGCTTCACAAGGGTCGTTTTTATGCAGGAAGTTCAGCTGTTTGTATCCATTTGACATCTTCACAACTACGAACTTGATTTATACTTAGGGTTGCCAGATTTTTCCCAATTCAGGGTCAGTCCGGAACTTTGAATTTTCATAACCAAACAATTACTTTAACAGCGAAGGAAAAATACCACACACACACACACACACACACACACACACTTTCACGGACTGATGGCGGTGTTCCACAGGGATCAGTACTTGGTCCTTTGCTTTGGAATATCATGTACGACGCAGTACTCAGGCTGCCAATGCCCGAGGGAGTGAATGTAGTGGGGTTCGCTGACGATGTTGCATTAGTTGTAATCGAGAAACACCTGGAAGTTGTCACCCTAACATCGAATGTGGCTGTTGCCAGGATCCGTCAGTGGCTCTCAACGGTTGGATTACAACTAGCAGATCGCAAGACAGAGGCGGTTCTTTTGACCAGCAGGAAAGCGAGGGAGATCGTTACCCTCACTGTGGGTGATCATGACATTCTGTCGCAGCCTTCTCTCAGGTAACTGGGTGTTCAGATTGATGCAAGGCTTCGGTTCGATGAACATCTTCGAATCGTGAGTGAAAAGTCTGCACGAGTGGTCAACGCCTTGGCTAGGATCATGCCGAACATCGGGGGACCTCGGCAGAGCCGACGAAGACTCCTGTCCAGTGTGGCTATCTCTACCATGCTCTACGCGGCTCCGATCTGATTCCATGCCATGGAGACTAAATCATATGTATGTCAAATGACTTCGGTTCACCGGAAATGCGCTCTACGGGTCGCTTGTGCATTTCGAACAGTTTCATATGATGCCGTGTGCGTCATAGCAGGGATGCCGCCTATCGATCTCTTAGCAAGTGAGAGAAGCGCCGCCTATCGATCTCTTAGCAAGTGAGAGAAGCGCGATATGCAGTGGTATTCGGGAACGTCGTGATGCTCACCGACCCAAGATCAGGAGGGCCGTGAAAAGCAAGACAACGGACAGATGGCAGAGACGATGGGATTCATCGACCAGTGGAAGATGGACTCATAATCTTATACCTAATATTGCAACATGGATGGAAAGAAAGCATGGTGAGGTGGATCACTACCTGACTCAGCTATTAAGTGGCCATGGTTGTTTTCTAGCGTACCAGAGGCGCTTCGGAATTGTTGACAGTGCGTAATGTCCGACTTGCCAGTTTTTGGACGAGGATGTGGAGCATGTCTTCTTGGTCTGCCCACGCTTCCATGAAGATAGAAATGAGCTGAAGAAATCCCTTCGACAGTGTGTGACTCCAGAGAACATCGTTGGCTTGATGACTATCTCCCAGGCTAATTGGACGGCAGTGGCTGACTATGCTGCCACCGTTATACGGAAACTTCGTATAGCTGAGAAAATCAGACTTGATCAGTTGCGAAATGATACCTGAGTCAGACTTTTAGACATTCTGCCCTATGCGATGTAGTACCTGACGGTGGTTCCGTGTAGGGTGTTTTGGAAGTCGGACATAGGGTTTTAGTGAGTAGTAGTCTTTTAGACTGAGTCTCATATTACCAATTCCTTAATTGCATTTCCCCCGTCCATAAAAAAAAAACAAAAAAAAACACACACTTTCACGATTATTTAAAAAATCCGGGACTATTTTCTGAATCCGGAACAACCTGTTAGCAGGTTAGAATGATGGTTGTATTTTAATGTCCAAAGAATACAAACATACCGGGTGGGCATAAAATAACGTGAGGTTTTCAGAGCCCTCTAGTGAGGAATACATTGGACGAATCGTAACAGCATTCGGTTGACATACAGTATGGAACATGCGGTTTCGATTTCAAACAAGGTAGGGAAAGCGATTGGTAAACCAATCACA
The DNA here is from genome assembly GCA_023159025.1 of Thereuonema tuberculata. NCBI lineage: Eukaryota > Metazoa > Arthropoda > Chilopoda > Scutigeromorpha > Scutigeridae > Thereuonema > Thereuonema tuberculata. Next base: position 9,695 of record JAFIDM010025385.1, read on the forward strand.
ATGCTTCATAACGTCTTCTAATCATTTTTATTTTTAAAAAATGCCCGGGTTTGTAGATTAATCATCTTTCTTTAGGCCAACAACAAGGGGCGAGATATGATGCCTTTAACTGAGGAAGCGTTGTTCAGGGTACGGCATAGGAGGTAGCATCAAGTGGTACCCGCAGAAACGGACAGAAGGAGAAATAGAAGAAGAAAGAAACATCCATGCCACGACTGGGATTCGAACCTGTGTACCGGCACACTGGCCGCAACGGCAGACCGCCATCTAGACCGCTCGGCCACGCCGGTATTCTCATCATTGATATTGCTTTCATTTCCTTGTGTTTATTTCAATAAACGCATCAATTGCGTCTTTTGACAATTACAACAATCACCTACTTTCTGAGAAAGACCGATTTGATTATCCAACGAAATCTTTAAAAAAAAAATATTTCACAGTTATACATCATTTACCAGCTAAAAATTGAATATCGACTTTCTATCATCTATATAGTTTCGTAGATTAATATACTCTTAATTTAATTTTTCTTTCTTATTTGAATTGAAACTATTATCAAACGTTAATGTGTTTCACTTGGATTTTAAAACAAAAACACCTGTTTTCTATTCTTGTTAAGTCAATATGTTTTGTGGTGAATGTGGGTGGTATGCAAGCCAAGCACTGCGACCGCAGGTCTATTGTACTAACCCACAGAAATAAGGACAGATGGAGAGAAAGGCTGAGAAAGTATATTCGAAGATGAGCAGTGGAAACGGGAGAGTCCCGAGAAAACCTATCCACCATCACGAAGCCCACTTGAGAACCGAACCCCATAGAGATAAAGAAATGAGAGGTCAATTGTTAGGTCAATAACTCTTCAATGACATTGCTTAAATGATATATTCACATTATAGAACCATAGTTATTTGAAAATAATCCAAAGCAATATAGACGTATGGGCTTATCTGCTATTTAAGAGATGAAAATAAACATCAGAAGCAATGTAAACCGATTTAATGTGCATATAAATCACATTAATTAAAAATTCAAAGGTAAAACACACTTAACATTTAAAAAAAATAAAATGACTTATATTAAAATAGTCTGAAGAATACCTCTGTATAAGTGGGTGAAACTAGTCAAACGTATTTAAATTTTTTTAAATGTTAATAGTAAGTATAATTTAGTTAATTTTAATGAAACTTAAGAAGCCATCAACAAATATTTAGGTCTAAGGAGAAATATTCCTTCAGTTTTAAGATTTTTCCCAGGTTCTGTTAATTGGTTTCTTTAAATTTCGTAAAACTTTATAGGTTCATTATTGAGATAAAGTGTAATAAAATTTAAACCCCAGGCTTGTACCCGATAGATTAGATTAGATTAGATTAGATTAATGGTGGGATCAGGATTCTAGACCCTGTGCACGTCAACCTAAAAGATTTATTGTGCTCCCATTTTCGCGTTGTTAGGGAGTTCTGATACCAGTGAACTTTATAAGTTCCAGTATCTTACTTCCCAAACTTGCGTCAAATTCATCTCCTGGCTGTTTACCCTCAAATACCTTTCTTCTCCTAAGGTCTAAGGATTCGCAGTCCAGGATTAAATGCTTGGCTGTCTCCGGCGACTGCCCGCATAATCTACAGCTGATGTCTTCTTGATGTGGACCTACTACTGTCAGATGTTTCCTGAAGTGGCCGTGTCCACTGATAAATGCTACGGCTAATCGATGATCAGCTCTGTCAAGTCTAATCAAGGACCTTGTAAGCGAAGCTAAGGGTCCTTGCATTAGTTTTTTCCCCAAGGTTGAGCCAGGAAAGAGTTTCCATCTAAGTCTGTGTTCTCTTTTGACCCAATTGTGCATTGTGCTTTTAGCTAAAGACCACCTAATTCCACAAGCTGGATCTGGACCAATGAAGGGAGTTTCAGCCCCCTCTTTTGCTAATTGGTCCGCTTTTTCATTCTCATCAAACCCCCTATGCCCTGGAATCCATCCCAGTGTCACTGCATTGAGTTGGTCAAGAGCACAAAGTGTTTGGTGGCATTTTAAAAGCCCAAATTCTGGAGTGTGCACATTCCAGAATAGCTATAATTTTCTGCCTGGAAAATAGTGCAATGATTTCCCAGCCTACCTTTTATAGTAGTTCGAGGCTTGTTGCAGAACACCCCGAATCCAGCTTTATGATTAATTAGTGAACCGTCTGTGTACCAAACGAGTTCCTTAGTCGGAGGATTATTCTTCCTAGTCTCCCAAAACAACCGTGATTCAATGGTGACAGTGTATGGTTTTGTAAATACTAATGTTCTCTTCATTACGTCCGAAGACATGTCGAGAACTGGAAATAACTTTGTTAGGTTGTTGTTGAGTTTGGTATGACATTTGAGAGATCGACCATGTCTCAACAAATCTGTTTGTTGTAGCCGGTAGATTGTTTTCCAAGCTTCTAGCTGTAGGAAGAAATCTAGAGGTGTTAGGTCTAGCAGCACTTCCAGTGCTGGAGTTAGTGTGTTAGTAAAAGCACTGTAATATACAAACAAGCCATTCTTTGTAGACTAGCTAGTTTGTTGCCAGAAGTTTTCTGTGTGGCTTTACGCCACCATACTATAGATCTGTATTGTATCTGAGGGCGTACAACCGATACATACAGCCAATAAGCTATATTTGGTTTAAGTCCCCAGTTTGACCCAATGGCACGCCTAATCGTAAGGAGTGCCCATTTGGCTTTATGAATGACATTGTCCAGATGTGTCTTCCAGTTCAGTTTTTGGTCCAAGGTCACGCCGAGGAATTTTACTGACTCCGAAGCTTCCAATTGGACTCCATTCAGCTTGGCTCTGCTTAGTGCAGTTAAATTCCTCTTGCGAGTAAAAGGAACTATGACATTTCTTGAGGGGTTAACTTTAAGTCCCTCCCTCTCACACCATGTGCAGATCTTCCTGAGTCTGCCATTCATGATGTCAACCACTCTCTCACAAAATTTTCCTGTAATCATAAGAGCTATGTCATCTGCATAGCCCTGTCTATGAACTCCAGTATTAGAGATTTGAGTAAGGAGGTCATCAATCACTAAATTCCACAGTAGGGGTGATAGTACTCCTCCTTGTGGACAACCTTTGCTAGTATAGATTTCAATCGTATCGTGCAAAAGGGTAGATTTAACGTAACGGCTTTGGAGTAAAGCATCTATCCACCTGCATACAGTGGCTTGTATGCCTCGTTCTCTAGCCCTACGTATGATAGTATCATGAGAGATGTTATCAAAAGCACCCTCAATATCTAAAAATGCACATAGTGCTATTTCTTTTCAGTCCAGTGCGTCTTTTGCCCTTGAGACAAGATCGTTTAGGGCAGATAAACATGATTTGCCAGGCTGGTAGGCATGTTGATTCCGAAGAAGGGGCTGTCCAAGCAGCACCTTATCTCGGATGTGTCTATCCACCAGTCTCTCCATGATCTCCAAGAGGAATGAGGAGAGGCTGATTGGTCTATATGCTTTTGCAGAGGAGTAGTCTGCTCACCCTCCAGGCATGTGCAATGTACCCTAAGGCCACACTGGCTCTGAATAGTTCGCAGAGAAGCTTGATGACTGACTGAGATGCTTTTTGCAACAAGACGGGATACACCTCGTCAGTCCCAGGAGATTTAAATGGGCTAAATTTACTAATAGCCTATCTAATTTTGGATACAGTGATAACTTGACTTGCAAGGTTCCAGTCCGATCTGGCGGCCCATGGCCTTGGGTCTTTGCCAGTAAGGCTGTTTCGTTACCAGTTGTAATAACACAGTCAGGAAAATGAGTCTTGAGGAGAAGTTCAAGCGTTACCCTTGCTGTGGTTGTACACTCTCCGTTGGGTTTTCGCAGGGAACCAACAGGGTTAATAGGTTTGCTGGCAAGAGCTTTTTGAAGTCTAGCAGCTTCTTTGAGGCTATCTACGTCTTGCGTAAATTCCCTCCATGATTTCCGTTTTTCTTTTCTTATTGCAACACTCGAGGCTGTGAGGGCTGTGTGATATTCCCTCCAGTCTCCAGTGTGCTTGGAATGATTAAATAACTTTCTAACTGCCTTGCGCTTTCGATCTAGGTCTCTTGTCCACCATCTTATGCTGGAGGATATGGATCCTTCCACGAGCTGACAGTTGTCTTTGAAGCTTTCCATTATAGCTTCATTTAGTGCAGAAGCTACTTGCTCTTTGTCAAGCGCTGTGCTGACCTTTTTTTGCAAATGGTTTTACCATGGCTTCAATTGTACCTGATAAGACAGAGTGTAATTGTTTTCTTGTAATTATATAAATAGCAAAATAAATAACTAATAATTAATAATAGCCTACAAGAATATAAAAGGAATCTGAGTTCCGAATCACAGGATGCCAAATTGGCCAAAGAATGTCACTTGTGGAACCCAGGTATAATACCAAAGCTAAGAAAAGGGATAATAGTTACTCCACCAGTAAAAATGATTCTAATAAGAAATGTTTTCGTTGGGGTAAAAATGGGCACATTGCTAGATTCTGTGGGAGTAAGATAAAGCATAATGAAAATAAGATATCATCAGAAGAGAAGCCTACAACTGATAGTAAATCATTCTGTGGTGTGATAAGCCTTTTCGGAACTGAGCAGGGTAAGATAGCACAAAGAGAGACATGGTCTTTAGACAGCGGGAGCAGTAACCATATCTGTACCCGAAGAGAATTATTTAGCAATTACGTCTGCCTCAAGGAACCGGCAATAATTTATTGTGCTAATAATACATCCGCAAAAGCAGGGACGGTAAGATTAAGTAGCCAGATGCCAAATAGTGAAATTAAAGTGATAGACTTAGATAACACTTTCCATGTGCCAAATATCCGAACGAACTTAATTTTCGCAGGTGAATTAGCTGTGGCAGGTTATAAACAGGAAATCCGTAAAGACGAATATATAATATATAAGGAGTCAGGAGATCCATGCTTGATAGAACGAGAACAACATATATCGTATATATATCGAGTGAATTAGCACTTCTTCTTGTATCGTTCTGATAAAGAGAATGTACGTTACGGCTTAAAAGCGTTTAATGTAATTCCAATAAATTTTATTTAATAATTTACGGAGGTACATTATTAGTGGCAGATACTGGAGCCGGATGATTAACCAAGGTTTTATTGAATAACCAAAAGGAGAAAAGCATAAAGCAACATGACATATTGGATGAAGACTTCAACGCAGCCTTCAACGCAGAATGGTAAAGCCCTATAGAACGTCCGAGGATGGGAATAAACGACCACATCGTGGATCATCGAGATAGGGAGTTCCAGACGAATATTTATGTGATGCGATCGGCAACTGTAAGTAAATATTTTACTATATTTGTTCAGCAAAGACACTAAGGGAGAAATCGAACGTTATCGCCGAAGGACAGATAATTCTTTCTGAACGAGATACTATTCAGCATAATTAAAGAAGGACTTTAATAATGTATCCGATGTGAAAGGAACTAGGTATATTAGTGTGTTTAAATAGATTTCGTTAGTAAATCATTTTATACGGTGAAATAGCTGAAAAACGTATAAGAACTTTGGAACGTGAGAATTGTCTTTACAGTTAATATCAAAATAACTTGATAGTGATTATGAAGTAATTAATATAACTTCGTGGAACTGTAAATTGTGCAATATTACTTATTTTACGAAATCAGAGGGACTGATTTAAGAATACAGTCGTGGATACAACAAGATAAGACAATGTTAGAACTTTTATGTTTGAAGGTAAAATAAAACAAAGAACGCACATAACTAAAAAAAAAAAAAAACACACA
>JAFIDM010025386.1:238-14195 GCA_023159025.1 Thereuonema tuberculata
TTTTTTTTCTTTTTGTCTATTTACGTTAATTCCTTCTGGGTGGGATACGATCAAAAGTGTATTACAAAACCTTAAATCCATATTGAAAATATAATCTAAAACAAATTGATGCGGTAATTTAGTGACATATAGTAAATACAAAACAATGAATTAAAGCAGATCAAAAAGTAATAACAGGAAGTAATGCTGTGCTGGGCCTTGTAGTTATACAACTGCCTTGGTCTGTATTTTCAAACAATTCACTGAAAGTATGGAGCTGGATTCCAAATTTTGGTTGTCTATTTCGTCTAAAGTAATGCTATACTGCATGTAATATTTATGATACCATTCAATACTGACATTAAAATATGATGAAAGTTTTTCTTAGTATATGAAAAAATACTATTATTACTTCATGTTTCCTATTAGTATCACAATTATGAAATAATACATAGATCTCCTTATGGGAAGTATTGAAGACCCATTCTTAACTATCTCACCAGACTCTCTGATCATTCTTTCGCAAAATATTCGTAGTATTACATCTAATTGGGACATGCTACTAGGTACTTAGAAACTTTGCACAAATTTCCTGATTTTCTACTTCTGACGGAAACTTGGGCCACAAACTCACAGACTTTGCCGGATATTAAGGGATATTCCACAGTTTCAATAAATAGAAATCACAGAAAAGGAGGCGGCGTTGCTCTATATTATAATAACAAGTTCAATATTACAAAACTTAACGAATTCTCTTTTATCAATGTAGATTTAGAATGTGTTTGTTGTTCGGTAAATGAGGATCTAATATTCGTCGGAATGTACAGACCACCTTCTGGAAACCTTCAATTCTTCCACGATTACTTAGTTTCAGTTGCTAATTTTATTAACCACAACAATAAAATAGGGATATTCATAGGCAACTTTAATACTAACTTCCTCAATATAAATGACAAAACAATCATAGATATTATAACTTCACTGAATTGCTACTCTTTCTTCCCTCTCATAGATTCGCCAACTCGTTACTCTGTCTCTCATTCATCTCACACTCTTTTGGATCAAATCTTTACGAACTTTCCTGTAGAATCTAAAGGTATCTTGAACGTTTTAATAACGGATCACGATCCAATATTCTTTACAGCTACAACTTCTAATTTATTTAAAAACCTTACTTTTAAAAAGCCTGTAACAACTAAAAATAGGAAAATCACAACAAAAAATTTAAATAACTTTAAAAAATATCTTCAAAAAATTAACTGGATAAGAGAGTTGAAAGATGCAACATCTACGGATGAAGCAGTCACTATCTTCAACAAATTCTTCTTCACTGGATTGAATAAATATTTCCCGCCTCTCTGCACTCCTAAGACTAATACATCTAACAAATAAAAATCCATGGCTTTCCTTGGATCTACTTAAAGAGATTCGCTAAAAAAATAAGTTTTATAAAACCTGCAAAAAGAACCCTACCCCTGACAAACTTCAGTGTCTCAAAACTCTTCAAAATAACTTAAAATCAAAAATTAGAGCGGCCAAAATCAGTTACTATGAAAATGCATTTAAGGATAGCCTATCTATTAAAGAGAAATGGAAGAATATTAATAAACTATTAACAACCTCAATTAAAGAAAAGCTTCCATCTCATCTTATCGCCGAGAATAATCCCACTGATACCACTCAAAATTTAAATCATTTTCTGAATAAGCTACTTCCACACTCATCCTCTTCTTCTCTTGATGTACGTAACATTTCTATACCTCACAACCCAGTTCCTTCTTCCTTTTATCTATCACCAACTTTCCCTCTTGAAGTGGAATATACAATTAAATCGTTAAGAAATAAAAGTTCTTCTGGACCTGATGAGGTCTCCCCCTAATCTTCTTAAAAACATCGTAGATGAAATCTCTCTTCCTCTGGCTCACATATTCAATATGTCAGCCATAGAAGGCAGCTTCCCTTTCTCCTTCAAAGAGGCTAAAATTATTCCACTATGGAAATCAGGTGACATGAACGATTTAGCCAACTATCGTCCTATATCTATAATTAACACGTTCTCAAAAGTCTTTGAAAAGCTTGATCTCAAGAAAGCATTTGATTTAATTAATATTGACATCCTACTGACTAAATTAGAGCATTTCGGTATTAGAGGCTAATCGCCAATATCAATTAACTCTAAATGGATACTCCTCCTCCTGGTTTTCTACATCCAAAGGCGTACCGCAAGGTTCCATTCTATCTCCCCTTCTCTTCAATCTATTTATTAACGATCTCCTCCTCACTTCTCCTGCTAACAAATGCATCTTCTATGCGGATGACGGGACTCTTCTCTTTGCTAATAAAAGTATAAAGGATCTCAAGGAAAACGTTCAACAAACACTCCATCACCTTGAATCTTGGTTGTCTTTAAATGATCTGAAATTAAATACATCAAAAACAGTATATATGTTTTTCCATCAAAAAAACAAAATCCTTTGTAAAGATAATTTTTCTATCACTTATAAAAACGCTGCCCTTCAGGAAGTGCATTCCTTCAAATATTTAGGTATCTTTCTCACACAAGATCTTTCATGGAATCTACATGCGCAACAAATTTCTTATAAAATTTCTAAAAACTTGGGCATTATTAAAAAACTAAACTTTCTACCGACACAAATACTTCTAAATCTATATTGGTCCTTAATCCACTCCAACATATGCTACGGTATTGCAATATGGGGCACCGCCTCTAAATTTTATCAAAACATGATTCTTAAGGCACAAAAACACTAAATGAGATTTTTGGACGGAAAACCAATGCAATATTCGACTAAATCTCTTTGGCACAAATATAAAGTTATCTCCTTCCATGACCTCTATAACCTACAGTTAGCTCTCTTCACCTATAAATTACTTAATAAAAATATCTCCTCTTCTATCACACTACCTACTAAGCCCCAGTCACATCTTTACAATATAAGAACCTCCTCAACTCTATTTACTCCAAGAATTGTAGCAAATTATCAAAAAAAGAGCTGTTAGCTACTCTGCTCCTTCTCTGTGGAATAAAATTCCCCCCAATATTCGTGAAGTCCCAATTTTAAACAGTTCAAAAGAAAACTAAAACATCTGCCTGCACTAACATAACCTTTCACGATTTTACAATTATCATTCTTACCTTCTCTTCTCTCCAATCCATAAGTTAATTCCTAATCTATCCGTTGTCAAGTCGCAAACGTCTACCTTCATCTGATATCTTCCAACCTTTCCTCTCCTCTTCCTCATTTCGCTATTTCTCTTTCTATTCTCTTTACTTTCCATCTATTTGGACTAGGCTTAACCTCTTATCCGAAAATTTCTGCTCACGAATTATATGACATTTTTTAATTATATATTTCATTATCTTAGTTATTTTACGAAGATTGTATATATCACCGGATATAAACTCCACAATTGTGTAATTCTTTGTCACATTTTTATTACAAATTAACTGTTCATTTTATCCCCATTATATTTATTAGTTTCAATGTTTTTGTGTTATGCTCTGTTTTGTTTTCTCCATTATATGTAACCAGTAATGCTTTTTGTACTTTATTTTATTTTATTTTCTCTTGCCTGTAATTGACTCCCTGCCTGCCTTCTCGACGAGACTACCCTTAAGGCACAGGGAAGTCACACTCATATCTATTATGTATTATCAAACTTTTGTAAGGCAAATAAATTATTATTATTATATTATTAAATTATTAATCAGAAAAAAAGTTTACATAAAATCAAAGGCAGGAAAATGACAATGAAAGAATCACTAATTTATATTTTAGTTGTCTACTTTTCATCAGTCACATAGATGATAAATTTGTTCATCTTAAGCCATGCGAACATCATGCAATTTTTCTGCAATTTAGTTGTGCGATTTTGACATCACGAGTTGATATAAACTTTTGTCAAGCGCGAACATGATGCAACTCCATATTGCAACTCGAAAATGCAACCGACCCATGACAACGCAGATTTTAAATACGTCATGTGTAACGTCAAGCAAAATTCGGTTATGTCGTTTCAAACATAATATAAGAATGATTGATTTGCAACATATGAAAAATATTGTTTTCAAAATTATTAGCCTCTATGGAATTGAATGTCATGGTATTATTTCGAATCAACAGTAACGAATGACCAACAGCCAATAAGAAACAATGTTCCGCTGGAAACAATGATGTGGTTATTTTTGCATTACCGCGTAAGCAGTCTTGCGGTTCCAAAACCCGATGTGGAAAATCCGAAAAAATCGAGGTTTTTAAACATCTCTGATAATATCTGCCACATACAATTAATGCATTTCAGTATAAACTTTATTTATGCATAAATAAACTCGCAATACTCTTGATATTCATTGAGTATGACCATGTCTTCAAAACGAATCGACAGAAATCAGTTTCGCCGCCATTTTTTTCATGGGCGTGGTTTCACAACTGACGTGTTCCAATGCTGCCCTGTGATTGGGTAATTCCCAGAGACTTCGATGCAATTTTTCGAGTTGCAGGTGTCGATGCAACTCGAGTCTCATGACAAAAGTTGCAAGTAAAAGCGCTCAAAGCTGTCTCTATCAACTTGTGACGTCAAAATCGCGCAACTAAATTGCAGCAAAATTGCATGATGTTCGCGGGGCTTTAGATTCATAGAAAGAAGTGTTCCTTCTGTTATAATGCATTACATTAATTTTTTTTTTTTACTTTTATAAATGTAAATTAATAAATGGAGGGAAATCGCCAACCGGACAAATAAATATGCCTTCGCCCATTGAGCCAACATCAACGAGAATTCTGTACAATTGTTTCGTCCTTATTGGGGACTCATCAGCAGAATCTACTCGTTGATGTTTGGCTCGCCGGGCAAAAGCTCTACCCAAAGCAAATGCGATCCCGCGAATGGCTCGCCGGGATAAACAACAATAAAATAAAAAATGATCCTGAAAGATCCAAAATATTAACCCCTTGTCCTCTCACTGAAAGGCACTAAGGAAATTAATCACAAATAGGCAAATTGAAATATTCAATAGAAAGCAAGTTTAACGTCCGTAATCATTTATAAATGGAGGGAAATCGTTTTCCCTCCATTTATAAATGATTACGGACGTTAAACTTGCTTTCTAAATTAATAAATAAATTAGAAAAAAACAAAACTATTTCTAAACCCTTTCTCATTTGAACTGAAAATTTTCTTTGTACCACTCATGTTGTTATGTGTTGTCTTTAGGTGCACACCATCTAATGCATTTGCAAGCAAGCCACGATCACGGGACAAAAGGGAGAGATAGGTAAGGAGGGGGGAGCGAGGAGACTGGATCGGAAAAAAGGGAGGTGCCGTGGAAAGCTAGCCAACCTACTGGGAATTCACCAGTGAGCCGTGCCTTTCAGTTAAAAGAGAAAGGGGCAAAACTCAGGAAAAGGGTTAAATGGAAGATTTTATTAGTGAATGAACTAATAGAAAATATACTATATCAAGGAAAGATAAGTTACATATTCACTCTGTAATTGTCCATTATGATCAGTCCTCACTCTTGGCACTAGGACGAGATCCGTCATTGATGAGGATGAAACAGCTGGGACGGTCTCGATGGAATCCGCTGGGCACTGCAGAGGTACACTTGCCAGCACTGAAATCTGTCTCTTTCTCTCAAAGATGCTCCTGGAGATGCACAGGAATCGGCCAGAAGATGGGAGGGAATGTTGCCGACTGCTCTTCGTGGGGTTGTCTCACAATGCTGCCAGCGTACACGCACAGCTGAATCCCTACATTCAGCTTTTCCTTGCGCGCAGTCGCCAGCCCTTTCCTTCGGAGGTATCGGCAGTTAAAGACGAAAAAGACGGCTGGGTTGGAGAACGGCGGAATCGTATTTCGGCGTGAATCCGCAGCATCTCCTCTGTTGTTAGCCTTTTCTCAGATATACTAAGTATTGGTATACCAAGGAAAGGGTTGGTAGAGGTTCTAAAATCCCCCCCTCCCTTCCATTGCACATGGAAATAAAAGAAATGTAGTATTTAGAACTTTTTTTTTTGAAAAGCCCGTCGCTTTTTTGTAAGTCACTCCTCAGCTCGAAACAACAGGTTTTTTTTTTTTTTCTAGCTAAATGGTTTAAGACCATATCACCTCCCATTACAATATCTGGGAATGTCTCTATATTATTAAGAAATAAAAATGAATCCAAAGAATTATTACTGTTTTTTAATTTACATTACTAAAGAATTTGTGGTATTTAAAACAGAATGTTTGTACATGTCTATGTAGTATGTTTGTAAATGTCTTCTACGTTTTTCACCTTGTTGAATTATATGGACACAAGTTTCAGGACTGAGAGAGATGTTCAGTAAGTCCGTGCAAAGTATATAAATTATTGTGAAAAATCAAAAAAAATTTAGCCTATCAGAAGCGCTAAAGTCTAATTACTAGAATAAAACACGCTCGAAACTTTGCGCATGTAGCTTCAAATGCAATTAAGCACGCACCGTTCCATTGTGAAATTAAAGCCACATACAAGTTGTTCCACAATGGAAATGTCTCACGAAGCCTTTATGAGTGCTATAATTTTCTACGACTTCAAAGAGGGTTTTTCAGTTGAGGAATGTCGCTCATCTTTGGAGCAGGCAATTAGGGATGAGGCACCTGCCATCTGTACAATTTATAATTGGTACAGGCATTTTCGCTGCGGAGTGCAAGCCTTTAAAGATGCACTTAGAGAAGGTTACCGGAAACGGTCACCCAGTGTAGGAAGTTGTTGCGTCAGACCCCCATGTCAGCATTGCACATTTGTGCCATATGTTGAACATTTCATCGGGAAGTGTTTCGGCTATCCTCCATCGGCATTTGGGATTCAGCTGCATATTTAGTCATTGGATACCCCATCAATTGACTGCTGAACAGAGATCCAATCATGGAGTGGTCACAGAAAATGTTGCAGCATTTCAACAAAGGTGCTTCGAATGCGGTGAGTGATATCAAAAGATAGACTTGGGTCTATCACTATGAACCACTCACGAAACAACAGTCGTCCGTATGGCGGCAAAAAAGGGCACCTCTGCTAATGAAGTTCAAACGTCAACGAAGTGTGAAAAAAAATGATGGTTGCAACTTTCATCCGTCGAAGCGGTCACGTGTGCACAGTACCACTGGAAACAGAAATCTGTCATGGAAAAGTGGTACATGGCTGTTTACATACCCCGTGTGTTGGATACTATCGCCGAGGTTCATCCGAGGACTAGGTGCAGAGGTTTGCTACTGCATCATGACAATTGTGTTGCACACATTACGAGGTTAACCAAGCAGTTTCTGGCGGAAAAAAATTGAAGGAACTGGGACACATGCCCTATTCTCCCAATTTAGCCACTCTGGACTTCTTTCTTTTCCCAAAGGTGAAATCAAAGGTTCGGGAACAACGTTTGGAAAGTGACAAAGAGGCTCTGGAGGCATACATACATGAAATAGGTGAGGAGTCTGCTGGGAACTAGGCGGGATGCTTCTGTAGTTGGTTCAAATAGATGCAACGATGTATAGGTGTTGATCGGTATTATACCAAAAGCTGTGAATAATTTTTTTGAGTAAATGTATTCTTTCTATTATTTTGCATGAACTTATTGAAGACTCTTCGTATTTAATAACAAAGCATGGTCTAACTTCTGTATTTAACCCATTTTCCCTGCAGATCTTAAGTGAAAATTTTGCTAATGGAAAATGCCAAGATTCTGAAGAAAAACATTTGAAATGAAATAATAAATTTTCATGAAAGGGAAATTTAACAACCTTATAATTTGTCTCTAATCATTAAAGGTATTTTGTGCCTAGCTGTTAGCAGGCTAAGGATTTTCATTCTGTACTGGTTATTGTAATTTATTATTATTTGTTTTTGTGTGGTTCACTATTCTGGGAGCGAGAAACGAATCCATAATCTTTTGACCTTTTCTGGGCTTATCGCATGGAAATCTGGCTGAAGACCCATTCAAGGATGAAACAGCTATCCAAGATGATAGTACAAGGCATGAATACAAACTTAACATGTATTCTTTCATTTCTGCTTTTCATGTTACATTTTCTCCATGTTTCTTCATTTATTTTTTTTGCAAAAATTTAAATAACCACAATAAAACAAAAAATAAGAAATCCACAAATATTTCAGGAGTACCCTATAATGCTTTTCTTAGATTCTACTTACTTTAATTCTGTAAACATCAAATTCTAACACAAAACAAAGAAGTCAGTACCTAAATCAATATCACAAAAAAATATCTCGAGTCAGCTACGAAATCTTGATTATTATTTTTTTAACAATTGGGTATTTAAATTTTTTAAAGTCATTGAAAATTATTTTACTTTTATTTTATCATAAAGTCTTTATTTTATCATAATTAGAAAAACAAGACTAAAACATGAGGAATCTTGTTGTTGTTCTTATTAATTATTTTTAAGAATTTTCCTTTGCTATTGATTAAATAAACAAAAAACAACTTTTTTAAACACTTAAAATAGTATATTCACACACAGAAATAAACTTTTTTTAAATATTATTAATAAAAATCAAATTTCAATGATTTTATATGACTTACTTATTAAAGGTCTAATTACAACAAAGTTTCTTCCCAATTTTTTACATTAAAACTACATTTCATTATCGTGTCTAATGTGACATAGGTCAAACAGCTTTTCCTAACAAACCTGAAACTTAAAAAGCCTTGTTCGTCTGTACGTGATCAAACTTGCAAAGTTAATTTACAAGTAATTGACATTCCATGGCCTAGTTTGTATTTATAAACTTTACATCTATATTTCAACTGCTTCTGGGCATGATCTAATATGATCACAATATCTCTACAACTAAACAAGTTATTTACTGAAAAGTTCTTTCACAAAACTCACAATAAAAAGGTTTTTAATGTTTCTGATATAATTGACTATTTACATGGCTTATATGTGAAACATTCTACAGATAAAAACATGTTTCACAAAACAATAACTGACTTTCATTCTTGTGATTCTGAAAAAAATTTCTAACAAACAACCAATAGAGTATTAATCACCAAAATGTAGTTTAATATGACTTTTTAAAAGATTACGATGAGAAAAGCTTTTTTCACAAAACTTACATTTAAATGGCTTTTCATCAGTATGTGTTCTAATGTGGGTAGTTAAACTGCATCCTTGAGAAAAGCTTTTTTCACAAAACCCACATTTAAATGGCTTTTCACCAGTATGTAATCTAATATGGTTTATTAAGTGGTGTTTCTCAGAAAAGTTTTTTTCACAAAACTCACATTTAAATGGCTTTTCACCAGTATGTGATCTAATGTGTCTTGTTAAATTAGCTGCTTTAGAAAAGCTTTTTTCACAAAACTCACATATAAATGGCTCTTCACCTGTATGTGATCTGATGTGGATTCTGAAATTAGATGATTCAGAAAAGCTTTTTCCACAAAACTCACACTTAAATGGCTTTTCATCAGTATGTGTTCTAATGTGCTTTGTTAAACTGCTTCTTTGAGAAAAGCTTTTTTCACAGAACTCGCATTTAAATGGCTTTTCACCAGTATGTAATCTAATATGGTCTATTAAGTTGTGTTTCTCAGAAAAGTTTTTTCCACAAAACTCACATTTAAATGGCTTTTCACCAGTATGTGATCTAATGTGACTTGTTAAATTAGATGCTACAGAAAAGCTTTTTTCACAAAACTCACATTTAAATGGCTTTTCACCAGTATGTGATCTAATGTGTCTTGTTAATTTAGATGCTACAGAAAAGCTTTTTTCACAAAACTCACATTTAAATGGCTTTTCAACAATATGGGATCTCATGTGGGTTGTTAAATTAGATGATTGAGAAAAGTATTTTTCACAGAATTCGCATTTAAATGGCTTTTCAATTGTTCTAATGTGAACATTTATCTTGTTTATTTGAGAAACGCTTTCCTCACTTAAGTCACATTTACATGATTTATGAATACTTTTCGACGACATATCAGTAGCTTAGCTGACTGTTGGTTTTCAATAATCTCCTTAATATCGATTTATCGCTTACTGAAGAGTTCGAAAGCACAAAGAACTCTGAACACTAATTAATTTATGATAAACCTGGAGAACTGCAGGTTGATAATTTGAAAGTATAAAACTGTATATCTGCAGTAAAACTTAAGAAAAACATACGTTCTTGTTGGGTTTTCGAAGCAGATGATCCAGGTAACATTAATAGTGTGGCCAATCAAGTAAAAAAGAAAAATCGATCTCAACTGCTGTTACCTGGTTTTCGTTTAATGCTGAACATCACTACCCGTTGGAACGCCGAATTTGGAGACCATAAGATGTCTCGAAGATGTAATAAATCTGAAAGCCAAAGCCGTCTGTTAACAAAGCCTTTTTCAAGTGATTTGCCGAAAAAGCTGCTCTACTATTCTAATTATTGGTCAGCATACGATCACATGACCGAAAGCCGCCATCTTCTATCTCTTTGTTTTCTTACGTCATGTACAGTGGCTAAAATAGCGCCGCACCGTGGCTCTGTCTACGGACCACGTGATCTGTATGGCCGTGTCTGTGACGTCATAAACCTATCACGTGACTAGTGCTTCCGGTTTGGTCGATTTATTGGCGATTAAGTACACATATGCGAATAAAAAAACAAAAACAAATTTCAATAGCGTATACCTATCTGTGACTCCACCCCCAATTTCGTAATTGTAATAATTTTATTTAGAAAGAAAATAAAAAAAATCCGTTTGGAGGAGATCGACGGGCAGTAGTGCACAAATTGGAACGAGTTCCCATAGCTTTAGCAAAGTTTTGGGAACCCTTTGATAATTTTTCGCTGAAAGTACTTGCATCCAAATAAATTAATTACGCCTAACATTAAAAGAGTATATCTATCTGAACCTCCATCTCAAATTTCATAGTTGTATTAATATTATTTTGAAAGAAAGTAAATATTTCCCAAGTGACTGTCCACTAAATAATACACTAATCCACTAAATATTTACACGTGGATTAAAGACTTCTTAACGGAGAGAAAAGCCACACTGAACATTGGTACCGATACAGCTACAAAAAGTTTAGAAAGAGGTTGTCCACAGGGCTCAGTCTGCTCTCCTTATCTATGGAACATTTTATTCAACGATTTATTAAAAGATTTAGACACTGATCATTCGGAGGGAATTGCATTCGCTGATGATCTTATTGTTGTAGTAAATGGGAAAACATTAAAAAACACTGAAAATTATTGCAAAAATATTTTTAAAATCATAGAAAGATGGGGAGAAAATAACAAACTGAACTTTAATACGAATAAGTCCATGATAATGATAATGTACCCAAAGAAAAAAGATGAACCAATAGATCTACAGATAAATAACAAAAGATTAAATATTTTGACAGAAATAAAACACTTGGGAATAATTATTGATAATAAATTAACATGGAACCAACAAATAACTGCTTTAGAAAAGAAATGTGATAAGATTCTAAAATTGATGTCCAGGTTCGCACAAAATGTATGGGGAATAAAATTTAACGCTTTACATAGTATATATAAAATGATAATTGAACCAACGATTTCATACAACTGTAGTATATGGATTGAAGCTTTGAACAAACAGAAAAATATTAACAAGCTTAGGACAATACAAAGAAATTTCTTATTAAGATTAACTAGAGCTTTCCGAACAGTATCCCATGAGGCAGGTCACGTCATAGCGGGAATCCCCCCCATTGAACTCAGACAAACACTTAAAGATGGACGTTATAAATCAAATAATCAACAGACTATGAAAATAGAACAACCAATCACTATTAAAGAGACCATACATCCAAGTAGGAAAAGGAATTTTAAAGTTATATTTGAAAATAATCTACGAGACAATACAATCTCAACAAATGTTACACAGTGCTTCACTGACGGTAGCAAAATAGACAATAAAACAGGAGCAGCATATGTAATTTATAAAGATAACAAATATATCTTTGACACCAAATTTAGATTGGCTGATCAATGCTCAGTTTTCCAAGCCGAACTATTTGCAATCAGTAAGGCTTTGGAATATATAAAAAATTCTAAGGAAATTACTAAGGTTGTCGAAATTTATTCGGACTCACAAGCTTCACTAAAAGCAATACAGAAATGGAAACACAAAAATAAACTAGTATATCAAATTCAAACTAATATTCAGAATATAGAAGACAAACGACAAATAAAAATAACACTTAAATGGGTTAAAGCACATGTAGGAATTGAAGGAAATGAAACTGCGGATAAATTGGCCAAAGAAGTTACAAATCTAAATAAAATAAGTTATAATACAATTCCAAGATGTTATATGAGAAGCGAAATTAGAAATAAATATATACAGATGTGGGATTCACAATATAGAGAATCCTTAAAAGGAAAACTAACTAAACAATTTTTTCCTTCGGTTTACCAAAGATTAAAACTAAATCGAATAACAATCGAATTTTTTACAACCCAATTCTTAACTGGGCATGGAGGTTTTAATGAGTATCTTGTGAAATTTAATATTAAAAATAATGCACTTTGTCTATGTGGAACAAACGAAAATCAAACTCCTGAATACCTCCTCTTTAAATGTAAACTCTTTAACCAAGAAAGAATAAAATTGAAAAGAGAATTACAAATATTTATTTATAAATAATTGTGAAGATATTGGTTTTTTACAAGTAGTAATCAGAGATTTGAAAAATTGATTGTATTTATCAAAGTAATTTCACTAAAATTAAAAGAAATTCAAGATCCATAATTAAATTATCAGATTCTTTTGTATTATCCATT
Organism: Thereuonema tuberculata; assembly: GCA_023159025.1. Lineage (NCBI taxonomy): Eukaryota > Metazoa > Arthropoda > Chilopoda > Scutigeromorpha > Scutigeridae > Thereuonema > Thereuonema tuberculata. The sequence goes on from JAFIDM010025386.1 coordinate 13,014, forward strand.
TGTATAATATATTATCTCAATGTCTTGACCCTATTTTCTCTTGTTATCACAATAATAATTTGATATTTTGTAGTACATTGCTTAAATGTTTCATGGTTATGTCTTTTGGATATTTAAGGGATTTGTAGTCTATGAACTTGTATTTTGATTAATCTTAATTGTATACTCATGTAATACATTGATGGAGCATGGGTTGTATTTTATACTACAAATAAAAAAAATAAAAAATAAGTGACTGTTTTGGCGACATCGAAGAGTTGTAGTGAGCAAAGCAATTATGGAAGTGTCGTAGTGAGCAAAGCAAGTGCGTCCTCCCATAACTTTCCTGCAGTTATGGAAATCTTTTGAAACTATTTGCATTCATTTAAAATAATGATTCTCAACTGTGTTAATCTATAGCTATCAGTAATTGTATCTTTATTGACAAAAAAAAAAAAAAAAATCAAGAGAGCCCGAAAAAATTTCCCAAGAAGGGAAATTTATTTGGCAAATTATTTTGACAATATACTTTCAACTGTAAAATTCTATAAATTAACTGAAATAAATAATAATAATAATAACAACAGACCTATCTCATTGATATTGCAGTGCCTATCAACAAGAACATGCAGAAAACGTACACAGACAAGATCAGTAAATACACCGATCTAGCACATGAGCTCCAGAAGCAATGCAGGCAGGATCCAGTAAAGTCTGTCCACCAGCAGATGAGACTTAGCCACGCCTCTTCAAACAGAGAGTCCATTTCACAATAGGGATGAGGGTTGGAAAAGAAAAATTTTGGGAAAAAAAAAATTAGGAAAAATTTTAAAAATACTTACTATTAAAGAAGAAAATATTTACAAAATAATTATGAATAACATTTATAATGTCAATAGGGGGAAAAAATAATCAAAATAATGAAAAAATAACTAGATACAATTGGTTAAAAATCTTTCAAATCAATAAAACGAATAATAATATTGGTCTAAGATTAGAAAACTAGATAAAATATAAATTATTCAGTCAAATTAATTGGGAAAAATATAATTCTAAAATTTTAACACTAAAAAGTATTAAAAAGGTTAAAATTTCATTAATGGCTGAAGTAATTGATGAGAATATTACTCTGAATTTTTAACTTTTGTTACATTTCCTTTCTTTTGTACTAGATAATTAACAAAGTTAATTAATCTACAGTTA
>JAFIDM010025387.1:0-15467 GCA_023159025.1 Thereuonema tuberculata
CAGATATTGAGAAGTGAATGAAGAGTTTTACTTTCTAGAAACACACTAATATTAAGTTTTTATTACAGCAAATATTGAAATTGATGTAGAGATTAAATTCTGTATTATATCTCTGAGATTATTATGTAAGAGACTACTGTTAAACACAACAGACAATAGAGGCCCTGAGACGTTCGAGAGGTTTAGCTCCCACCAATTTTTGACCAACTGGACTAGTTGAGATCGTATGGTTTGTTCGACGCTCCCTCACCTTTAACCCCCGAGTAAGAATCCCATTACCCATTTGGCAGAGGGCTTGGTGAACCCTAGGGTCCGTCTGGAAGAGAAATAAACATGGAAAATCCCTGACCACCGCCAGGAAGAAATTACTATAAATCCGTAACATTATATAATTTAATCCATTCGAGATAAACATCTTTTCCGTTAAAAAACTTACTATTAGCCTCAAACAGAAGTCCTTCTGATCATTTCTTTCAATTAAAAATCAAGTTTCTTATTCGTTCTGTGGAAGAGCACAGAATACCTTAAGATCTTTTCTTTCTCATTTCTCAGTATCTGATTTTTTCCATATATTTAATTTTTATTTTTTCCATATATTTAATTTTTAATTTGTAGTATCTAGTTTTAACTTAATTTAAGGAGTTAAAATTATTTCTGAATCGATAATTATTTTTTTCTTCTGAAGTAAAAATGTAAATTTTGTTATGTATTGACAAAATAAACAAATAGTTTCCGATCGTTTTGAAGTTCTTCATAAATTTCTGAGGGAAAATTGTGTTTTTTGAATTTAAAATAAAGTAAAAATGAAATTTAAAGGTCACTGCATTTCTGAACTGTCATCAAATGTTTATTTTAATGCTTATGAAGCGATACCTGATCACTTGTTTAAGTAGTTCTTGAAAATTTTTTAATTCATTCTTAAAACATGGAAAGAAAATATTTGCAGAAAGATCGAGAGATCACTCGTTTTGATCTGTTTTTGTTTTGGGATGATGTCTCGCAAAATAGCTTCTATTCCGTCTGATTTATCATCGGAAACAAAATAGTGTAGAAACTAGTGGACAATCAGAAATTCAAAAATTTAATCGTTCAACAAATAATTTAATTTTTTTTTAAATTATGAGATTAAATATTTTTTTAGAAATTAACTATTACTTTATTAATAAATATTTTAGATACAAATCATTGTTTTGCAAATTTTTTATCCTTTCATGTTTTCGTCAAGTTTTTTGAGTTGAAAATATCGAGTACTTCCACGGGAAAAAAATCCCAAAATTGATTGTTATTGAATTTCAATTTAATTAATTGTAGAATATTTTGAAAAATAAAAACAAGAAAATATAAATCCCACAAGTTCTCACAAGCTGCTTCCCAAGTTCATATTTAAATTTTCAGAATTTTAGGTGCATGTGAAAAATAAATATTTCAAAGAAATAAAAGGTCTGTTTGCATTAGGACATCAGTGGTTCTTTAGATAATTCCTGTTTCATAACAATCAGCTTTCTTTGTAAACATCTTTTTCTGGATATATTCCCTTCTGATCAAACTGGAAATTTAATCAAATTCTTTAAATACCGGATATCTAAAACCTTTCACATCTTAAAACTGAGTAAGATCTATTGATACATCAGTTTCGAATGAAAAAGACACATTTTTAAATGAAACGAAAAATGTAATTTGTGTATAAGGTTTCATTGAAAAGCAAAGAAAAAACATAAGAAAACGAGATGAAAACCATAAAAATTTATCAATTTCGCTGGCATCTGCTCATCTTCCTCCAGGATAAACACTCAGCCGGAAAAGCTCTATCTTTATAAGAAGTCTGTGAGGTTTATGGTGTTCATCTTTTTTTGTTATGTGCGTTATTATTTTATATTTTTTAAGAGAGATTTCCAATTCAAATTTGATAAAATTTGTTTGTTTTTTATTGTAATGTATCTCTAAAAAAGATTTCTGTGAAATCATTTCAGTTTTTTCTTTCTTCGCTCTTTTTTTACTGCCTAAAGAAATACAGATTGTAACAATATTTAAGAAGACTGTTCTTTGAATACTTAGAATTTGAAACTACTGCACTTTCGGATAGTCCATATTATGGACCACTATATGAAATACGACTCCCTATCTCCTTAAGAAGTCGACTCGGACGAACCACGTGACCAGACGATCGTCGACATTCCAAGATTTGTGGATGCTGGAAATTTAAGAGAAAACAATTGATTTCTCCAATCTTATCAGCGTATGTCTACAATCGTAAAGAATTATGAGAGTGAGGGACTCAGATAGTGGTTGGAAAGAAAATATGAATTGAATATGCAATGGTGTTTGTAACGCCTTCAAAGTCACTGAAGCCGAAAGGGTTAATGGCAATCAGTCCAAAGAAATTTACAAAAATGTAATTCGCGAAGAACGTTTTCAGGCTAATATATTTATTATTTTTTACATGCATTTACAATTGAAGAAGTTTTCGGAATGCAGCAATTGTATCAGCTGTTTTCTATAGATATTGAGAAGTGAATGAAGAGTTTAACTTCCTAGAAACACACTAATATTAAGTTTTATCACAGGTAATGGGCAAATATTGAGATTGATTAAATTCTAAATCATAACTCTGAGATTATTATGTAAGAGATTACTATTAAACTATAATACAACAGACCAAACAGGGCCTGGGGTGAGCCAGAGGTCTAGCCTTCAGCGATTCTCGACCAACGGGACTAGTTGAGGTCATCTGGTCTGCTCGACGCCCGCTCACCTTTAAGTACTCTTAAAGTTGTGCCTGTAACTTCTTATTTATTTACGTTTCTCCATTGTTTTATCATCTTAACATTATATTTAATCTCTCAATTCTCAGAAGCTTCCTATGGTTCAAGACTCTATGATTATGAACACTATCGGATGAAATGATTTGAAGGAATAAGATTGATACCTGATAAAAGAAATACGATAACTGACGTGACCAAGATGAGAAGGACTGGATACAATGTTCGCATTTAAAACAATTACTTGCTGCTTAAAGCAAAGAATGCTCATTTTCCTTAAGTTTTGAAACTTGTGTTAAATATCTCAACCTTTGCTTCTTAAAGAGAGAATTCAATTTTGAAAAGATTGTTCTATCTGCTCATAATAATACAATAACTTTATAATCAAAACAGAAAATTTACAGTTAATACAACATTTTCGTTTTAATTGTTTTCAATTCTACTTTCTATTCACTGAAAATCTAACTGAATTGGAATGTTTTCTTTTGTGTGAATAAATACAACTTGCTTTTGTATTTTAATTCTACTAATGTTACTATCTCCTTTTTTGCAGTTATAATCAGATACTGGCTGCTAAGGTAAAATAAGCGGCGCAAAAAAAAATCTATCTTCCTAATTAATTTCAAATTCAATTCATTATTTTAAAGGAATCATTACAGGAATTTAATACAATTATGAAATGATTTTTTTTAAATCATCGAATGAAATTTTTCACGATTTTCATAAAATGATTATTATCCGTGGAGTTAAAGATGAACCTCCCAGAATGCAACGCAGCTTATAGATTGAGCTTTCCTGGCTTTTCGTTAACATTCAAATGGAAAAGAAAATTGGTTCACATTCAACATTTCGACGACTTATTGAACGCAAGTAAAGGCAACGGGCAGCAACGATGTCACTTCGTTCAAGCAAAACAGATCGGTGATTGACTTTTTTGAAACGAAATCCTAATTTCCTCAGAATCACACGCATACTTGTTGACTGATCTGTAAATTGAATACGTTTCCTAGCTTCGGCAACAATCGTCCTCACTGTCGGCAATTCATCCTTGATATGCATATCAGCAACAATTTGAGGAATGACGTAACAATCAAAATCATCAGGCGAACTCTTTGGAGCCAAACGAGGCCTTTTTCTCCCTGGCGTTCGTAGCAACGGCGACTCTACAATTCTCTTCACCGTAGCGACCGCCATTTTCTCTTCCATTTGAATGTGAACGAAAAGTCAGGAAAAGTCAATCTATAAGCTGCGTTGCATTCTGGGAGGTTCATCTTTGACCGCACGGATATTAGTTCCATTTTATTCATTTTGGGGGCTCTAAAATAAAAATAAACGAGACTCTGGGGTATTTCCCACATCTTTAAAAGAGAAATAGACGAGGCCTTTCGTGTTCTATTGTTCAGGAATCGTCTGCAGACGATTGTTTGCAGTAACTTCGTCCACAGTCACATTAGGACTATAAAGATTCTTAAAGTTCTTATCATGGAATTGAGTGAAAAGTTTTTGGAACCTCTTAAAAATTAAATTTCATCAAATTAGTTTTAAAAATAGAGAAGCAAAGATTATGTTCACAATTATATTTAATTAATGATAAAACTGTTCAGTGTTTGATAAAAATATCATTATTATACTTTTCACTATTGGATAAAAGTATGGAAACGAAATCATGAGATTTGTTTCTGCTGTTTTCTAATCCGTAGCAAAATCAATAGAACTCATTTTAAATACCCGTTCTAAAGATAAATTATTCAAAAGTTTAATTTATAAAATATTAGACTTCATTTAGTTTTCAATCTCACTTAAAATATGAGAATGTTTATTTTGAACTCTACATCTTCCTTCCTATCCATCAAAATTAACTTCACCTCATCTCTAAATTGCAGCATGCTCAGTTCTATCTTACAAGATAAATGGAATTAGGATAAAAATACAGGACGTGATAAGGGATAAATATACCCTCATTGCCAAAAACATTGGCGCACCTTGAAGCAGCAGTCGAAATGGAACGAAAGTTGGTAAGGAATGAAAAGGATGATACCCATGTTTATAGGGACTTTTTTTTTATAAAATAGGAATCCTACGCCTTTTTCTAAAATTTCATTTTTGTTTATGTAATACCGAGAATCCTCGTTCTCCACTTCAATTTCGCGAATTCCTGGTCCACTTCTATGAAAGCGTAACCCGTTCAGACACATACAAGTTCTCTTCGCGCCCATGTGCAAGAGCGAAAAAAATTTGAGTCCTAACTCGCAGCCTTGTTAAAAAAATGTTCATTCCTTAATGTCTTACGCCTTCTTTTAAATTTCAATTTAGTTTAAGTAATATAGTCAATCCTCGTTCTCAATTTCGATCTCGAGAATTCCCTGGTGCGCTTCTATGAAGATGAGACCCGTTAAGACACTTAGAATGTCTCTTCGCGCCCATTCTCAACAGCGAAAAAAATATAAGAATCTTATCACGCACAATCGACACGAGCTCTACTAAGAAAAGATGCTGTCTTGTCATCGTCTCTTTTAGTGGTAATATGTCTCCACTTCGTTCTGATAATATTCCTACTGTTTTCAATATTTTGCCCTGTTTTGGTGATAAATTTCAGGAATGGAAGCAAAGATTAGAAATAATGAAAGGATTTAGTAAACACTCTGCAGCACAAATGCATTCTGATGAGATAGATAAATAGATTAGATTAGATAGATTCTGATCAGATTTTAGCAAATGGATTAGCTTAAACGATGAATGTCATTTGCTTAAGGTCATGACTCAAGCAAATTCATACGATTGAAAACTTTTTATTTCTTTTATTTATATCTTTTTCAATGCACCTAAAATTCTAAAATTTTAAATATGATTTACTATCTGGGATTTCTATTTTCTTGTTTTTAATTTTTAAGATATTTTGTGATTAATTACATTAAAATTCAAAAACAATCAATGTTTTTGGTGTTTTCGAGGTATTACTCGATATTTTCAACTGAACAAAACTTGACAAAGACTGAAATGATTTAAAAAAATTATAAAATATTGATTTGTATCTAAAATATTTTTTCACTAGATCAAAGAAAATATTTTTTTCAAATTTTGTGAGATTAAATATTTTTTAAAAAAATTAACGGTTATACTAATAATAAATATTTCAAATACAAAACATCATTTTGCAAATTTTTTATCATTTCAGGTTTCTGTTGTGTGTTTTTGAGTTGACAATATCGAGTAAACACCCCAAATACCTCAAAAACACCCCAAAAAATTGACCGTTATCGAACTTTAATTTAATTAACTATAGAATATTGTGAAAATTAAAAACATGAAAATATGAATCTCACCTGCTTCATAAGCTTATATTTAAATTTTCAGAATTTTAGGTGCATTGGAAAAAGAAATATTTAAAAGAAATAAAAGGTTTGCTCGATTCAGGACCTCAAGACATCAGTGGTTCTTTAGATAATTCCTCTTCCGTGACAATGAGATTTTCTTGCAAACGTCTTTTTCTGGAAATATTCTCCATTGACCAAACTCGAAATTTAATCAAACTCTTTAAATATAGGGTATTTAAAACATTTCATATCTTAAAATTTGTGCTAGCAAATATCGAAAACTGGAAGGAAGAATAGCGAAAACATCAGATCCATATAGGCCTACAAGGTAAGAACAACATCGAGTCACTGCCGAGAGGACAGGAGAGCGTTCTCTCGTGACCTTGACCTCACCGCTGCACTCGAGAGGAGACAAGTGTCAGTAAAAGATCAGTAAAAATGTCAAATTGTAAAAAATATAATACTCAACTTCTGCAATCAGAAGTGCAGTGCAGAGAGTGTAAGAGTAATTTCCATCTTGACTGTTTGCCGGACAAAATTGAATGTAATAAATTAACTAAGATGACAAAGTGCTCTTGGCGATGTTCAAGCTGCAAAAATAAAAGTAACTGCAATGACAAATCACAAAATGAGGACAGCATAATAGAAACCTTAAAACTAACTGATCAAATTAAAGATTTGGCTAGAAATATTACAGAAATTAAGGACAAAATTCAAAAACTAGACTCGGTGGAGAAAATGATGAATGACATTACAACGTCTATAAACTTTCTTTCAAATAAATATGAGGAATTGCTAGAAAAAAAACAAAAGTATTGAAGAAGACACAAAAAGAACAAAAACATTAGGTTTAAAGCTCCAAAATGAAAACTAAGAAAGAGAAAAAAAAATCCAGGAGCTAGAGTGTAAAATCGAGGAAATAGAACTTAACAGCAATTGAATTACATGCTCTAAATTACAATAAGGGAGAAGACCTGCAGGAGGTCGTGAAAAAAATTGAAGTGAAACTGGGCTTGCAAAACACCATAAAAGAAATTGATGAAATTCATCGATTTCCCTCCCAAAACAAAGACAAACCATACCCAATTATTATAAGATCACCAAACAAAAAGGGAATGGATGGAGAAAAAGAAAAAACAGATTTTGGATTTTTGGCGACAGATTTTGAATTCAAAAACTTTGTTATCAAACCAAAAACAAAAAAGATTAACACTTTGAATCATTGGGAAAAAGAGTCCAGAAAACGAAATAATATATCTTCAAACGAAGACAATCAAAATATAAAATTTTCTGTATTACACTTGAATATAAGATCAATGAGAAAAAACTGGAATTTGCTGTTAATTAAAATTAAAAATATCAATCATCTAATAGATATCTTAGTATTAACAGAAGTAAATATTACAGAAAATGAATTAAAACTGTACAAAATAGAAAATTTCAAGATGATTGTAAAATTAAGAAATGCAAAAAGAGGAGGAGGTATTATTATCTTCTATAAAAAAAACTTGATACCATCAAGCATTGAAAACGACACAACTTTCTTCGAAAATTTATTAGTAGGATTTTCAAATAAAAAATATTAACGTTTTAGCCATATATAAACCACCAAACACAAAGAAAGGTAGATTTACTGAAGAATTAGAGAATCTGTTTAATAAAAATGAAAAAATATTGAACAACTATCCATCTATGCTAATTGGTGACGTAAATATTGATCTTTTCAAAATGAATAAAAACAATGCCGTACAGAAATACCTAAAACTGATGTGCAATAATTGTTTAAAAAATTGTCTTTACGGAACAACAAGAAACAACTATACAATTCAAGAAAATACGAAAACAAATATAGATCATATCTTTATAAATAAACATGATATCGAAACACAAGGAATAATATGTAAAGAACGAATCATCGATCACTATATAATAATTCTGGAGCTAACAAACTATCTCAAAAATAAAGATATAAAACCTCAAGAAATAGGAAATAATAGAAATAAATGCTGCATCAATGCAGAAAAATTAAACGAAAAAATCAGTAATCTAATACTAAGAGTGGAAAATGAGAAAATAACAGATCCAAATCTAATCTATAAAGAACTAATCAATGAGGTCAACAAAACAAAATTCACGAAAATTAACAATAAAAGCAAACAGGAAAAGTACTTAAAAAGAAAGCAAAAAGACTGGATTACAACTGAAATAATATATGAAATAAATAAAAAGATAAGTTATTAAGAATGCACAAAAATAACCCAACAAATACAAATCATATAAACAACTATACAAAAATTAGAAACAAATTAAATACAATGATAAAAAAGGCAAAAAAAGATTATTATAAAAACAGATTCAAAAATGAATGTAATACCACTAAAAAACAATGGAATGAAATAAATAAAATACTAGGCAAGAAAAAACAGAAAATCTCAAACCAAAGAAATAAAAAGCCTTATAAATTCCATGAAAGGAGACAGACGAGAAAAAATATTAGCAAATAAATTCTGTACACACTACAGCAAAACAATATCAAATAATTACATAAACTGTTCAAAGCTATTTACATCCACAGACTCCAACACATCATGATCATCCATCAACAACACAATGGTTCTAGAAGAACCTACAATAAGTGAAATAAGTAATATAATAACAAACATGAAAAACAAAAAATCAATGGGCATTGACAATTTAAATATAACAACAATAAAACAAAACAACATGCTATTCTCTCATGTAATAACTATGATAATCAAAAACATTATATCAAAGGGAAAATACCCAACAGACTTAAAATTTGCTAAAACTATTCCAATATTTAAATGCGATGACTATAAAAACCTTACAAATTATAGACCTATCTCCATACAACCAGTAATCGGAAAAATAATAGAAAATTATATTTCTTTAAAATTGAACACTTATCTAGGAAAATATAATATAATAAACACAGAACAATATACATATCAAAAAAACAAAAGTACAAAAACCTTACTCGAACAACTAAGCAACAATATCAATGACAGCCTGAATAACGGTAAATTCATTCTTCTAATATCAATAGATCTGAGTAAAGCATTTGATTCTATTGATCTACAGATTCTTTTCGAGAAATTGAATAGATTGGGAATCAGGGGTGTAGTATTGGAAGTAATAAAAGATTATTTTATAAACAGAAAGATCTGTATATCGATTGAAGGTAAAAAAAGTAACAAAAAAGAAATAAAGGCAGGTGTGCCTCAAGGCTCAAATTTAGGACCACTTTTGTTTATCCTTTATATAAATGACATATTCGAAATAATAAAACATTGCAAAATACATATATATGCAGACGATATTCTAATATACACAATAGATAAAAATGAGATAATAAATCAAGAAAAACTACAAAGTGACTTCACTGAATTACAAAAATGGACACATGACAACAAACTAACAATAAATGAGAAAAAAACAAAACTTCTATGCATTCATCCAAAAAAACTACTGCCTAAATCAGAACCACAAATTTTTTATCACAAACACCACTGTTTACGCAAAAACAAAAACTGTAACAATTGCTTTAAAGTGCAAAATGTCAAGACAATAAAATATTTAGGGATAACAATTAATAACACTTTTACATGGCATGATCATATAAATACAATATGCAATAAACTAAACTCCTTATGATATATTTTTTATCATATAAGAAACGTTTTACCAACAAAAATTAAAATTCTAATATACTATGCACTTATAGACTCAAATATAAATTATGCAAACGTCATTTGGGCAAACACTAATAATACAAACGTCAATAAAATAAACAAAATACAGAAAAAAATCTTCAAACTCTTACTCTCACCAAAAATCTGGAATAATAAAGAAAAAAGAATAGAGCAGATAAAAAAATATAAACTACTCAATGCATCACAAAAATTCTATTATAATCTAATGATCAACCATTTCTACAAAATCACAGATAATAAAATAAACAAGCAATCAACAAATTACAATCTAAGAACAAGAAAAAAATTAACTATTAGAGTACCCGTTCATTAACAATAAGTATGGTGAAAGAAATATAAATTATATGCTAGAAAAGATATGCAATGAGTTTGATCTAACAACGCTATCAAACAAAGACAGAATTTCTACACTCAAAAAAGACATAAGAAATTGGATTGTAGAATATACAAAGAATTAAAAAAAAATAAGAAGAGGTCTTTTTTGTCTAGGTATTTGTATATCTGTACATTTGCTCGTTGGCTATTTGACTCAAATAGCCATCTTAAAACGATGTATATTTCTTTTGTTTTGTTTCTTGTAGTTATAGTATATTAAATAATTGTTTTACATGTGTAAAGGTTTGTAAATGACAGCAAAACTATGAAGCTGTGAATGTATTGTATGTATTTATTTGTTGAATGTTTATATGTATTTATGCTTATCTCATCGGTATAGTTATTAAGTAGTTTATAGCTGAGAGTTTTTTGTAGATTTACAATGTTTTACAATGAAATACAAAAAATAATAGAAAAGTCTAAAACAAAGTCAACACCATTTTGGCAATTACAAAATACAAAAATGCTTATATAAAACCGAATATTTCAATATTTTATTCAATATAATAAAACAGCACCTGTTGATAGGAACAAGGAAAAAAAATACCTTATTTTGAATTCAAATTTGAGGCTAAGTCTGTAAAAAATTGCTTATTTTTTTCTTTTGTTGGCAACGTAATATAATTTATTATGATGAAATAACTCATCGTAATAAGCATAATTCTATAAGTTATTCTATTTGTAATATTTGTAATAATTCTTTCTGTATTTTTTGTGATTTAATTTTAATTTGTTGTGAAACTGTTGTAGATGTTATAAAATCTATAGAATCAATACCACCACCTACAATAAAGATGCTTTTATGTCACCTAATAGGACTGGTCTTGTGTAATACCATTATTCATAAATAAGAAAGAATCTTTACATTTTAAAATATCAAATAATTTTGCTTAAGAAAAGACAAGTTTTAATGAGCAGAATTTCTTCGGACTTTGGTCAGATTTATTTTGGAATTCAGTTCTTTTCATGTTTTTTCCATATCCATAATCTTCATATTGAACTGATTTCTTCATATCAACTTTAATATCCCATAATATTCGTTCTTTTTAAATCAAATATAAATATTATGGGATATTAAAGTTGATATGATGAAATGAGTTCAATATGAAAATGAAGTTTGTTAATCGTTATCTGAAAGAGCACAGAAAACTTTTTTTGTATCTGATATTTTACGTAAATTTTCAATTTTAATTTTTAAAATCTCGCTTTCGCTTAATTTAACGAGTTAAAATTTAAATTTTTATTGTAATTTCAAAACAAACAAATACTTTTTGATAGTTTAGACGTTTTTCAAGAAATGCTGATGAAAATTGCGTTTACTAAAATTTAATATAACGAAAACATGTAATGTGAAGGTCATTGTGTTTCTGAAATATCATCATATGTTTATTGTAATGATAATGAAGCAATAGTGGTTTAACCTTATCACCAGAGAATAAAATTTTTTACTATATTATTCCACTGTGAAAACAAAAACGCAATGTTTGCAGAAAATAACGAAATACTGTATTGAAAGAGGTAGGGGGGGGGGGCGTTCCAAATCGCTGTACAATAGGCAACGCGATATTTCCTATCTGAGCATGACGTCAAATGGTTGCAACTTGGAAATTTTCTTTTATTCAAATAATGAATGGGACTGGAGTGTTTCATTTTTTTGAAAAAAAAAAAAAGTTTTTGAGAATTACGAAAAAATATTGGAAATATTAAATTGAGAAGCAATCTGACACTCTAAAAAATAAACAATAGATAAATGAATAAATAAGTCGAGAAAGGAACTTTTCAAAGATAATACTGAGACTTAAATTATAAATTTCACTGTTATTGCCTCAAATATTACAAAATACAATTAGTTTCTAACTACATTGACTTCTTTTACAATAAAGAGCAATGAAAAGTAAAGAATTGAAATGCTAGTAAAGAAATTGGGAAAAAAAAATTGATAAAATTCATTTTTTTGGTGCTTGTTTTTTTATTATTTTGCAATATTTAACAATTTGTTAGGTAGTAAAAATGACGTTATTGAACTTTTAAATCTTTATTTTATTATTATTTCTATATTTGAATTAAAAAATGTGCCAATCTTAAAAAACAAAAACAAAAAATCTGTAAAGTGGATTGTAATCAGTTTCATTTAATTGCATTTAGTTGATTGCACGGGGAATCCCTGTAATTTCATTGGAAGAGAATTAAGCTGTAATTTAGATTCTTTAAAGGATTACCATAGACTAGAAAAGCTTAGAACTTCCTAATAGTGATAATGTTTTCTGAATTAGATACGATATTTTGTCAATGACAGAAACACAAAACAATGGCAAATTGCACAGCTTATTACTACTGCTCGGATTATATGCAAAATGCATATTTGTTATTAAGAGGTATATCAAGAAACTTGAAAGTTTTCTATGCATATCTAATGTTTTTTGATTAAAATAAGCCAAATAAAAAATGCATATTTTGGCAACTTCGTGAATATTTTAGCAAAAATTGCATATTTGTGCATATTTTCTTCAAATCACAAATTTCCGATTAAAAATTTCAGTTCAAGTTAAAAATTGGAAAGTTAAAGGAAAATGATCCGATTACAAAATATGATAAAGAGAAAACAACCGGTAATTCGTAAGCCAGACTAAAAGAATTAGTATCCCGCTGAGTGTTTTCTTCTTAAATTCGTTTTGAATGGCTATGATTCTTCTAATAGGATAAGTAGTTACCTGTTAATGAATTTTCGAGAAATTGTTTAAAGGGATATGATGTGAAAAGTACAGATTTCTGAAAAGGCTTAATTACTAGGTTTTTAAAATGGCTTGCCTGAGGCAAAACCAATGTATTCGTTCTCTTTCGTTCATCGTGTGCTGTTCAATATGCCGAAAATACTAAGTTTAGTATATTCATGGATAAAAAGTTATCCCGAATTGGTGTTCAACGAGGACCAAGCTTCACAAAATTTTGTAGACCATGAAAAAATATAAGTACGCCTATCTATATTTAGATAATTTTATTTTTTTTAACAAAACATCTACAAATATGTAGTTATATTTTACTCGACCTAGCGAAAAGTGTCAATAATTATTCACAGGCGATGAAATCGCGATAATTTTTTCTCTTTTTGAACATTTTCATTATTTTATCTGCTACTTCATTTTAACAAGTAGTGTACTCTTATCGACATAAATAAAGTTTTTTGTAAATGTTTTTCTAAATACTTGAATAAATGATTTTTAAATTTAGCTAAATTTTTTAATGTCTGTAACATAATTTGTAGCATAATGTTTTTAGAATCTCTTTTTCTTTAATAATGTTGTTGTTTTTTTTTTATTTTAAGCTGTCATGTGAGAAGAAATTTTTAATTAAACAGCACGTAAATACTGCATTACACCAGAACAAACTAAATAAACTCAACTCTGGAAATGGTTCTCAATGTCGTCTTATTGAAACGTTTAAAAACATGGAGGAAAAAACGGCGGAACAAGAGCTCTCCAAGGATTCATGTGAGACATTCCAAAGCGCCAATATTCCATTATCAAAAGTACAAAATACGAAATTAAAATGTTTTCTTCAAAAATATTCCCGACATCATGTTCCCGATGAAAGTACATTAAGGAAGAATTATGTGAATCAAATTTACACCGATGTAAATACCGAAATTCGTTCATTGATTGGTAACCACTTGCTTTATTTTGAAGAGGATGAAACTACAGACTCTTGTGGTCGATATATTGCTAATCTGTGAATTGGTTGTCTTGATACTGAGAAAGCTGCAAATCGTATTAAGTAAGTTGTAAGCATTTAGATAAAACTAATAATTGTACAATAACTCGATTTATTCATGAAGGATTAACAATTTTTTTCTGCCTAACCCAATAACACAAGAAAAAGTAATATTGATGCTATCAGACTCTGCCCCTTACATGTGTAAAGCCTCAGTAAATTTAAAAATGTTTTTTCCTATTTTAATTCATACCATTTGTCACAGGGTATTAACAGAGTTGCCGAAGAAATCAGAAACCAATTCCCTCTTGTAAATGAATTAATCATTAACGTAAAAAAACATTTTAAAAGCGCCATTACGGATTCAGTTTTAGAACGAATCATTTCCTAGTAATACAGTTGCCTTCACAACCACTATTTACTAGGTGGGTACTGTTACGGTCTTTTTAATTTTCCTTATTTTATTTTTCTTCTCCTACTTTTGTATGACGCAATTTTGTGTGGTTAGGGCAAAGTGACCTTTGCCTTCTTTACTTCTTCGCAGGATCCGCCATGTTTTTTTATCTCTTCCCCTTGTTTCCTAATTGATCGTGAAATGGCAGGTTTTCCACATTAAAACTTTTTATTTAGTATTTTTTTTTATATATTCTTGAACCCTACCACCATATGTAACCTTTATAATTGTTATCTATAAATGATGATATATATTATTATATGTAATTTTGCTGTTATCTGGAACGAATTTTTGTGCTGTGAAAAGGTGCGGCCATTTTGTTTCTATACGGGGATTATAGTGATGTTATTTGGAGTTTCAAGACACTCCTTATTTCTTGAAGGGCCATTGGTAAAACGTTGTTTACGTCACCATCCCTATGAGATGCATTCTTGAAACTTCAGAGTCACTTCTCACGATGTAGCCGGACGAGACACGTATTTTTCTTCCGTCTTGGAAGGGCGGAGAAGCTATTAGGAGAAAAACAGCTTTGTTCTTCTTTTCTACCTATACACGGTTAATGGCAAGACTTGTATCTCATCCTGTGGTGCACATATCTCTGGATACTTTTGAGATATGTGCTTCTTGATATGAAGTCGGCTTATTGGATATCTGTGAAGTATTAAGAAAGGCCGTATACCCTCAGGATAGTTCAGTTGTAGTGAGCAGCCATCGATATTAAGAAACGTTCGTGTAGTGCAAAAGAATGTGTTGTGTGCCATTGGTGTTTACCTGGATACTTTGACATGAACAGTGAATTTTGTCGGAGCTATCCTATATTTTGTGACAATGTAAACAGGACAGAGCGTAGAACTGTGAGTATATTTTCTTTGGCGAAATTAAGTCCGGGAGTGAACTCTTCAGACATACTCTATGGTCAAAAAGTCTGTTTCATAAACAATTTTCGATCAGACTCTGCTTATAAAGTGACTCAAACTATTTGTGAGAATATGTCTTAAGTTTATACTTTTGTTAAATTGCATTGATAAGATTATTGTGAATTACTATTTGATAATTACCAACTTGAATAATTTTCTTTTAATTTGTAATCTGTTGGAATTGCCGAATTTATGAACAAAGCAGT
>JAFIDM010025388.1:0-15466 GCA_023159025.1 Thereuonema tuberculata
GTACGTAAAAATAAATATTTGCGTATCTTTTATGAATCTTGCATGATAAGATTGTTAGGTAGCTATAATCAGGACCTTTCTACTTCAAATGTATTGGAATACGGACTTTGATAATTGTGTTTTTTCCTTTTTTTCCTTTAATAAAAAGTTTTTTCCTTTAATAAAAATTTTTTTCCATTTGAATGTAAGCTGGCTGATGGGGCTCCTAGGCTTGCTTTTACAACCAATAAAAAAAAGGAAATCTTGCTTTTACAACCAAAATAAAATAATTTGTTTTTATTTTGAGAGCTAAATTTTGAGGCCCCCTTGATTTATGAGGCCCGTGGCGCGCGCCTCCTGCGCCTATGCGGAAATCCGCCACTGCGATTTAGGCGGAGTGGGAATTTTTGAAAAAAAAACCACTGAAATACAGAATTTTCATGAATTGCTGTAGGATTCTGTGAGAAAAACAAGATTTTCAGAAATCAATTCATGCTAATGAATGAGTGGAAAATAAAAAAACAAACACTTTTTATAGTTATCATATTTTAATCGTTTTAAAAGAAAGGCAATGTCTGTCTTTGAAACGTTCCAGCCAACCTTTGCTGCCGCCGAAATCTTCAATGTTCAATTTCCATGGCTTTTTCTTTGAGAATCATGGCAGAAATCGGCACATTTTGCGATTTGGTATGTTTTAGCCATCGAACAAAAACCTCCTCGACCTCGTCAAACTTCGATTTCCTCCTTCTCTTTCTTTTGTCTTTGCAGTCAGCTTCTTCAATTACTTGTATCGTTTAATGTAGTCTGGGAATATGGTGTTCTTTGGCAAAAGCTGTTTTCGAAACATTTGATTTTTCAAAAAGTGCAATTAAGTCTTCTTTTTTTTTTAAAGATAACGAGGTAAGTTTTCGTTTCCCTGGCATGTTAAAAACGTAATCGAACAACGAAATTGCAAGAGAAAAAAATAGCCCTTATTTAGCGGGGCTTACTCGCTATGAAATGAAGTCACACTCAGAAGCAGTCAAGAAAAAAGTCTACACTCGACAGAGTCGCAGCGAGAAGTGTGCTTTGAATGATTAGCAGCGAGATTCCAAGAACCCAAATCCTCCGAAGGAGTAGAAAAGGAATGAAGTGACAGGCATGGTCGGAAATTCCCCGTAAAGGCTTGGCTTTCTTAAAGTGAAGGGGCGGGGCTGAAAAGACAACACGATGGCATGCAAAATGGAGAAGATGCTTTTGACCACTTTTGAGGGTGACGAGTTATCCTGAGTAGAATTAAATTTGGTAACTGGTAAAGAAGGGTTATTTTACATTACTGTGTATGAGACCTTGACGGGACCAAAGGAAAACGACGATTTAAACGGAGTGACGACTTATCGGGGTAACGACTAAACGAGGTTTTACTGTATGATTCAATATAGGCAATTCACTATCTAGTATGACAGTACACTAGTTACTGTTAATGTATTCATTCACCCTTGTGTGAGAATAATCTATCTTTATAATTTCAATAAAGATATCTAAACATAACTTTTGTTTTGGCTAAAGCACCTGTGTGAAATTATAATCTTTATAATTCAGCTCTGATGTACTACGTCGGTAAACGTATCACTTTGTAATTAATCTTCTTCTCTAATGCAATTGCGTTGCACCTTCTAAAATGGAATTTAGTAAATAATTAATTACTTATAGTTCGTTGACTGTTCTAGCCTTTTTCCTTTAGTGTAGTCACTGCGCTGATAATTCATCGTTGGGATAGCGTCCATTCGTCTTCCCACGGCACACACTGTCAAGTAACACTTCTTTACGCTGAACTTTTAAATATGGCGCTCAACACTCACTCACTTGACTTCTTCTTCCCTTTATGCTTTGCGAAAAGTTCATTTTCTGTTGAACTAACGGCGCTTGAGATTTAGTTATTAAACGAGTCCTTCTTAATCCAATGAGTAGATAATTATTAGAATTCTTCTACTTAGAATAATTAAATTCTCTCTCACATAAATAGTAAGACCGTTCAAGGTTCTTTATATATAATCAGTGGCGGCTCGTGGCTGTGAAGTTAGGTGAAGAGCTAGTAGGAAAATAATTATATTATAATATATCATAATATATATATATATATATATATATATATATATATATATAATATATATTATAATATATAATATAAAATATTATAATAACTTTCTTCTTATCTTCGTCTTTCCAACGTGAAAATGATGTTTCTAATAAAACACACACTATATCTTAAACAGGATTCATATTTAAAACAGCACAGCACTGCGAAACAGGAGCGATCCGAAAGAATTTCAAATTGGAAGAAGAGAGCGTATTTCTCAGTTATAACTTCACTTATACGATGCTATACAGCGGGTGACGTCATGGTTGTCATAGCACCTCGTTTATACAACTAAACTCCACCCCTGAGGTAGAGAAAGCTGAGGTTGAGAAAACTTCACTTGGCTCGGTGTCTCGCCGTTGCTGCGGGACTTACAAAATACAAAAATACGTTTCTATTAAAACCAACATACGTGATAAGGAAAATAAATTTTTCCTTAAAATAATTGTTATATTATAAATAAATAATATTGTATTACAAATAATTGGTGAAGTGCCACTTCACCTACTTCCCCTGAATAGCCGCCACTGTCTATAATAACTTGAAGTAATTCAGTTTCTTATTGGAGTTACTCTTACTTGTTAGCTTCGTCCAAGATATCGGGTTTTCATGTTACACGAATAATAATAGAAACGGAAAATTCTTACTTCCTTAATTTAAACAGTCTAGTTGTAATCTTCTAGAATTTGACTTAATTCTTTAAATATTTATGGTTGAGAATTACTTGAACACTCCTTCACTCAAAATAGCTCAGTCCAATGCTCGTTTGCCTTTTTTCCATTCTCGGCGTAGTTCTTCTATCTTTGTCTTCGTTCGACTAATGACGACGATATTCCTATATCTTTCACAATGGTAATTACTTCGACTATTATAGTCTAACAAGAATAGTTCCAGGAGTGAACCCAAAATAACTTCTATAAATAATTTAATTTGTCTTCTCAACTTCACTTAAACTTATCAGCAAACTGCGACTGATCCATATAGTTGAATTCACATTTCAACTGCCGATAATTCAATTCGTCTGAATTGATTTAATGACTCAGTCTGCTATCTTACATAGCAGAACTAAAACTCCGCACACTTTTATTTTCTTTTCATATTTATGACGTATCATCTCGTTACGTCGAATCCTCATTTGAATATGCAAATTTTGACTACTCACATTGAGACAAACGAAGGAAAAAAAATATTTCTAAAAATTTCTTTTCAAGCATTTTTAAATTTTTTCTTTTGACTTTTACTGTAACTAATTAAATTATTATAATAAAAATAATTTAATATCCTAACAATTTCTATTAGGTAGAATACTGAAAAATAACTACGGTATTTGTAACTCAAAACCATCACTATTTGTAACTCAAAAACCACTAAAGTATCAATTGAAATAAAAAAAAGAGAGTCAAGAAAGAAAGAAGCACTATTTCTATTAGGTAGAATATTGAAAAATCACTATTTGTAACTTAAAAACCAATACTATTTGTAACTCACAAAATATTACTAAAACCTTTTATTTCTCTGTCTGTCTGGTTCAATTGTTGAGAATAGAAATAATTTCTACAAGTTCGCTACGGGAATCGAACATGCAACCTTCTGCTCAGAAGTTAGACGTCTTAGCCATTACACCACGAGAACTACATTCTAATCTCTATAAATAATAAAAATATATCATAGATATATGATTCACACGCTGGTTCTAAAAGCAGTCGTGGATTGAGAGAATATAGACATCAAAAATTAAATTTAAAAAAAAAAAAAACTTTTAAAAAAATTTTAGTTTTAGTTTAGTTGATGTAATTTCTGTGTGTGTTTTTTTTAATAAATAAAAAGTTGTTTTCCGTTACATATGCGAGGCTTCCGGAGCGAAGCGACGGGTAGCCGACTAGTTACTTAATAAAAATATCTCTTCTTCTATCACACTAACTACTAAGCCAGAGTCGCATCCTTACCATATAAGAACCTCTTCAACTCTAGTCACTCCTAGAGCTGTTAGTTATTCTGCTGCTTCTCCGTGGAATAAAATTCCCCACAATATTCGTGAAAGTCCAATTTAAAAAATTCAAAAGAAAAGTAAAATATCACCTTCCTACATTAACGTAACTTTCTACAACTCTACAATTGTCATTTTCACCTTTTCTTCAAAGGAAAACTCAGTTAATTCCTTACCTTTCAGATCGCAACTGTCTGTTCTCACCAGATATCTTCCAACCCTTTCCTTTCCTCTCCCTTACTTCGCTATTTCTCTTAGTCTTCTCTTTATTTTACATCTATTTGAGCTAGACTCAACCCAAAAATTGCAGTTCATGATTCATATGAAATTATTTATCTATGTATTCCATTATTTCAGTTATTTTACGAGGATTGTATCAACATATCTAAACTCTACAAATGTGTAATTCCTTCTATACTTCCATAACAAATGAATTGTTCTTTTTACCTCCTTCATATTATATTTTATTTTAATAGAGCATTTCTGATAACATATAATGGAGAGAAAAAATAGAGCATACTACGTAGTTTCTTTTTTTATTATTTTCTTGCCTATAATTGGCACCTTGTTTGTTTTCTCGACGGGACTATCCTTAAGGCACAGGGAAGTCGCACTCCTATCTGTTACGCACTAAGAATTTTTTTACGTTGATCTAATAAAATGAAATATCCCACCCAAAACATTTCATGTAAAATAAGTTGCCAAGACTCACATGCTCATAACGCTTTCAGTGTTAAAAAGATATGAGAACTCATGTAGAGCCAAGCCCCTAACTCTACAAGGCCTAACTCTACAAGCCCTAACTCTAAAAACCCTATATCTTGGTCAAAAAGTATGGCTTGGCCGTTTCGTGGCTGTCACACAGACAATCCCATGGAGTTATGTAAAGGATGTGGAGTATGCCAAAGCATACTTTTTGACCGAGATAGTAGGGTTTTCGAGTTAGGCCTTGTAGAGTGAGGGGCTTGGCTCTACATGAGATCTGATAACTTTTTAACAGTGAAAGCGTTATGAGCATCTTGGCAACGTATTTTACATGAAATGTTTTGGGTGAGATGAAATAGTTCCATGAAACGGCCAAGCCATACTTTTTGACCAAGATATAGGGTTTTTAGAGTTAGGGCTTGTAGAGTTAGGCCTTGTAGAGTTAGGGGCTTGGCGCTACAAGAGATCTCATATCTTTTTAACAGTGAAAGCATTATGAGCATGTGAGTCTTGGCAACTTATTTTACATGAAATGTTTTGGGTGGGATTTCATTTCTTTTTGTTAGAAGAGATCTGATAAGTTTTTAACAGTGAAGAGTTATGAGCATGGGAGTCTTCGCAACTTATTTTACATGAAATGTTTCGGGTGGGATATACCTATCAGAAATTGTTATATAATAAAGAACCGGAACCCACTTTATGAGGGGTTGGAGGGTGAAAGTTACAGATTTCTTAATTTGTTTGTTGTTTGAATGTTAAACCTAGCCTGCATACCAAATTTCAGCTTTCTAGGACTTCAGGAAGTACCCTAGAGGTTTTGATGTCAGTCAGTCAGTCAGTCAATGAATCAGTATTTCAGATCTTAATAAAATCCAAAGTTTAAAAGCTAGATAAATGAAACTTAGCGTATTTCATAAGTATGGTAACTGCATCTTATCCTGAAAATTTGAGCTCTCTAGTATTATCCAGGCCGAAGCTATGAGGGTTCGATAATACATAACCAGACCCCCCCCCCTTTATGAGGGGTTGCAGGGTGAAAGTTACGGATTTCTTAATTTTTTTGTTGTTTGTGAGCTAATCCTAGCCTGCATACCAAATTTCAGCTTTCTAGGACTTCAGGAAGTACCCTAGAGGTTTTGATGATCATGAGTCAGTCAGTCAGTGAGTGACGGAATCGACGTATTTTAAGTATTAATAAAATCCAAAGTATAAAAGCTAGATAAATGAAACTTAGCGTATTTCATTAGTCTGCTAACTGCATCTTATCCTGAAAATTTGAGCTCTCTAGTATTATCCAGACCGAAGCTATGAGGGTTCGAAAATACGACGAAACGATTCCAGAAAACGTACGTAGTGCCCTTCCTGCCTTCGGCTCGTCTTGGCGGGGGCACTGCCGTGCCCCCAGATGTCAATATTAGACATCTAACAATAATCCACGAAATCTACAGCCTAAACTTCGTTCGCTCTCAATGGACTGCTTCCTTAAAGAGAGCTTTAATTTATATATTGGAAAAATCTGTTTTATTAACGTTATTAGTTGTTATAAGTTATTTAAGATTGTAACTAATTTAAATAATAAAGGAGAATGGGCAAACTCTATGGGAATTTGCCCCACCCTGTATAGCGATAAGATATATATCATAGAAAGATCTCCTTACATAGAACATATGTTATTATTATGACTCGTCGCAATTATTAATCCGTTCGGAGTTATATACTTCTAGATATGACGTTTGAGTCGTTGATTGTAATGAGTGTGGGTGCAGGGAAGCCAATCAACCACAGCCAAGCACCCCCCGCCTGTAGATAATTGACTTCTCTGCCACCCACACTCATCAGGATCAATGACTCAAACTTCATATCTAAACGTATAGACCATAACTCCGAACGGACTAATAATTGACACAAGTCGTAATGATTAAATATGTTCTATTGATGGAGATCTTTCCTTACGTATCGTATACATCTTATCGCTATACAGGGGTGGGGCAGATCTGCTCATTCTCCTTTCAGAAAATTCTATTGACCAGACTAATAGTCCGGTGCCATGGGTTCATTAGATTCCGCTGCACCTAGGCAAAGAAAGCAAGCACCTTTTTTTGTTTTTGTTTCTATATATAAAAGAATAAGGAATTGACATTAAAATTAAAAATATTTGAACTTTTGTCAGTGAGTGTCTGAAACGACCATCCCAGACGCTCACCAACGAAAGCTCAGATATTTTATCCATTCAGAATACAAAAAAATCACACAAACTTTGGTTAAGTAAGAAATATATTTAAATTATAACACAACGTTTTGGCAATTCTAGTTCCAATTGCCATTTTCAAGTTACAAATAAACAGACAGAACGGAAATAAATAAACGAACTGAGATTCAAAAAGAGGTCGAATATATTATTGATGGGGGGAAGGGGAAGGAAACATTGAAACATTCTTTTTGACATGAGTCAAAAAACAATGTTTCAATGTTTGAATTAATGTTTGACTTTTCAAACAATGATCATGTTATGTCTGCCACAGAGATTACATGTAAGTCAATTAGGGCTTCTGATTTTAGTCTCCCCAACTGTCTGTATATGGGCGTAAGGAGAAGACTTCGCTTTCTCCTTCCATTTCCAGTGATGAAGTTGGTATCTTTTAGCAGATAAGGATATTGCTTAACGCTAGGACTAACACATCTCTGTTATAAGAGACATACGTCCAACAGAATTGCTCCTCTTTTTGTAGCTTCTATTGCATGTAGTATTACTTTGCTGTCAGCTTCTTCATGTGAGCTACTCAGTCATGTCATATCCTCATTTGTTCCCTGTCGCCAAGCGTTTATCACGGTTGCATTTTCCAAGAATCTTTCTGCTAGAAGATTACTCAGCTCATCCTTGGTTTTTTTTTCATGAGAAAGAAGCTTCTCTCTATTCTATAGAATAGATAACAGTTTCAGGCTTTATTGGGTAGGTGTCGGTTGAGTGAATCTTGTTCCCTAGTGAACTTCTTTAGCGAACTTTGTACGAGTCAAAAATCAAATAAAAGCATCTATACATTTCATACTACAATAGAATCTCTCTTAACCGGCAACAGCGAGACTTCACCGATTCCTGATACGAGATTTTGCCGGATAATTGAATATATATTTCGAGAACATACCTTTTCATGTTTTATGATACCATCTATAGAAATTGTAGCATGCGAAATTTGTTGTTCGTATTTTTCGATCTGCCGGCCATAGTTAAATTAATATCAAAAATCGTGCGGATTTTTTAAAATTTAAAATACATACACATAATTTTATATTTCACGTTTCGCGGGAGTAGCCATAGCGATACTATGCGGGCTAGGAGCGTTCATACCATACACGAATTCAGTTTGTTGGAGCGAGTTGTGGCTGCACAATAAACAAAACAACCCACGTGATCTGTCTTAGCCAATGAGCCGCTGAGAGTATTGTGTGAAGCATATGTTCAGTCGGCTGTACGGACGACAGTGTTGCGAGAGTGCAAGCCTATTGCATATTTTTCTTATCTCATATTAAATTTCGGATTTAAAATTTAGACCTTCGAAAGTGTCGTTGTTTAGGTATTGCCGTTAATGGAGTACCGGTTACGAGAGGTTTCAGTGTACTTGTTGATCCAGTCGATGAAATGGTTAGCAAAGTCTAGGCAAGTCTTGATTGTTGATGGCTTCTCAAGAGATTGTAGTTCTGCCATACCATCTACAAGTATTTATAATAACAGCAACAGTTGTGACTGGGCCTTCAGTCTCCATGATTTCATCTACATCTGCAGGTATGTTGCTTTTATTCATGAGGTCAAGTAGAGATTCATGATATGTTAGACTGCCCTGTTAGCTGTGCAGTATAACATTGTACGCAAACGTTGATCGAGGTATAAATTAAATTAAATCGGTAGCTATTGCGTTTGTCCTGTCCGTCCGTCCGTAAACCGAATGGAAGGTCGGATCGACAAACGGATTTCACCATCATGTTCAGAGGCCCAAACACTGTAGGAATGGGATAATTTCAGGGGCCAATGCCCCCTCCCCCCGTGTCCGAGATATTGGGCATTGTTTTCATTGGATTTCCACTATTAGCTTAAATGTGAGATGCAACCATCTCCTTTCAGTTGTCAGCTACAGCTTTATTAGTAAGTTCTTGGCTGATATACTGAAGGTTGTCGGTTCGAATAACTTTGAAAATTATAGGCCTACTTCGTTGCTTTCTAATATTTCAAAAATAATAGAAAGTTACTTAACAAATTCTATTTATAATTTTGTTATCAATATGAACTTCTTAAATACAAATCAATATGATTATCGAAAAAATAATAGTACTATTAAATTATTAAAAGATCGTAATAGCAGCATTACTAAAAACCTTAATGATGGGAATTTTATTTATGTATCTTTTATTGATTTTTCGAAGGCTTTCGATAGACAGTATACTTTTAAAATATTAAAAATTCTTAATCAGTTATTTCTAGTTAAAATTCCAGTATTACTATATTGTTTTTTTATAAAGTATACACAGTATACTTTTAAATAAACTAAAACGTTATGGGTATAAGAAAACAAACGTATAAACTTTTAAGAAATTATTTAACTAATAGGAAATTTAAAATCAAAATTAATAAATATTAGTAAAATATAATATTAAAAGTGGTGTTCCTCAAGACTCAAACCTGAGGCCACTGTTGTTTATTTGGCATAGCAATTCAATTACTGATAATATTAAGTATTCTTCTATTTTTATATATGCAGATGGCGTTTTAATTGTAATGCTAATCAAATGACTGCCTATTATCATCTTCAAGAAGATCTGAATTACATTTCAACTTGGGCTTATAAGAACAAAATGATAATTAACCAAAATAAAACAAAAATTATGCTTATAAAAATTAAAAACAAAAATGTTATCAAAAATATACATTTTGTGTTACATGATTTTAATGTCCCAGTTTTAATAGACAAATTGACAACAAAACTAATTGTAAGTGTATGATTTTAGAGTATCTAGAAAGTCAAAAATATTTAGGTATTTACATTGATAATTATAATTGGGAAATTCAATTTTCCTATAAATAAACTATATTCTTTCTATATTTTATCATATAAAACATACTTTTCCTTTTAAATACAAACTTTTGATTTTTAAATCTTTGGTTGATCCCATTTTAGACTACGGATTAAATAGCTGGATCTTTTTAACTAAATAATAAATTAATAATATTAATAGCTTAATTTTTAAAATATTTGATAACATTTATATTAATTTTAAAAATAAATCTTCTGAAGAAAAATTAAAAATAAGAAATACTCACGAAATTTTGACAATTGAAGAAATATATATATATATATATATATATATATATATAAAGTGATTCTAAAAAGTAATTTTTATTATAGAAATAAAAAATATAGTAATTGTGAAGGGGTGTAATTTTGTAGCAGAGATAATTTTTTTTTTTTTTTAATAAGCACACACACAGACACTTGAGTATATTTCAATAATTTATTGAAATATAAAATAGTAGAAGTATGATTCTAAATATAGTAAATGTCCTTGTATTGAAACAAGAGTAATAATGATTATGAGTCAATAAAGCTCTTCAGGTAAGTAATAGCAAAGTTCTTTACGAATAGTAATCTTCCCGCAATAATTTGCACTTCACGTGTCACCATATAATATTGAATTATCGTCCTAATAATTCACACAGTTAATAATAATAACTTTGTCAACTCGACAAATATAATTCTTTTGCCTTGAATAAATAATGGTAATAAGTTGATGCACAAACAGTTTCTCTAATTCTCAGGGGTTGAATAATAATGAAGCACTAATATCACTAACGTATTTCCAATAACAAGATAATATATATTTCTCTTCAATATATATCAGAAGCACTTTCTTCAATATACACTCTTTGTATAAAATATTCGAACTGAATATCTAATTAAATATCGATGCACTAAATAGTTTATTTCTTTATTTTCACAATAATAAACTTCAATTATCGCAATAACGCTTCTTAAAATAATTAAGTTCAAATTCACTTCTCTGTTTAATCACACTGTTCCCTCTTGCGCTAATGAACTATTCCTTCAAAGTTAATTGTATCTCTACTCTGATTTTCTTGAATTGCCCTTCGCTCTAATAGTAAAGAAAATCTACTCACAGTATCTCTGAAGTTTACACTTAACGCTCGGTGAAAGCGGTCCAGTCAAACTTTCCTGTATTTTGGAATGCATTCCATCCATTCAAATTTCGCTCTGTTCGTCGCAGATTTTCCATTCGGTGCCTCTCCTCCCATGATGCATTATGCTTCCTCGGGCTGGCGCATGACGTTGATCAGACCGTTCCACTTTGACATCTGGCGGTGGTCTCAAAGGGAACATTGATTCTAACAACTTACTTTAATTTTACTCTGACACACTGCCCAGAACGAGGCAGCGCCTTCACTTTTATAGCATAAATCGGCGACATCATAATTATTCAAAATTATTTAATCATTCACCTTTAAATAATATGAGATTATATTCAAGCATATAAATAATAATTAATTCGAGTAATAATATTTAGTTAAGTTCTACAGTAATACTGGAATTTTAACTAGAAGTAACTGATTAAGAATTTTCAATAATCCCAAACCAAATAATAATTTTGAAAACATTAAGCAAGTAAACGAGGCACAACGCTATAAGAAAGGATTCGCACCCTGATTTGTCATCGGGAAGAGACGGGATGGACCATTTCGTCCTTATTAGGACTCATCAGCCAGCCAAACTCCACCGAATGACAAACCCAGAAGGTGCGAGGGGTATAGCTTTCACGGGACTCGCTCCCGAGAGCAGGTCCATCCCAGTCTCTTCCCGATGACAAATCAGGGTGCGAATCCTTTCTTATAGCGTTGTGCCTCGTTTACTTGCTTAATTTTTTGAATCATTGGGCACGTTAAATTTCTTTTCATTTCAAATAATAATTTTGGTTTAAGAAATGAAAATTGCTGAATTTTAAATTATTTAGTCAATTAAATTGGAATAACTATAATGGTAGTAGTATAAATGAAATTAAAAACACAACTTATATTTGATATAATTTATAAATTGTCCGCGTGGATTTTTTTTTTCTTATTTTCCCAACTTTTTTTTTTTATTTATCCTTACGTTAATGTACTTCTTTTTATTATTATTATTATAAAAAGTTTCAAACCATGGGATTCCCCAGCTAAGACAATATGGCGGGTCAAGGACCAAAGCACATATTGCCAAGTGTATTAAAAAAAAAAAAAAAAATTGGAAGAATAGTTAGGGATGTGTGCTTGTGTCCATAAATTTCCGAACTATGCGTGTTGTGTTGAGTACTACAGCCTTCTGGAGTTGTGCATATGTGTTTTTATGAAGTCCTAGTGTGCTGAGGCTGTGATGCAATGTGTGAGGCACCAGACCAGTGGCAGACAGGATGATGGGTACAACACGTACTCGGTCCTGCCTCCACTGCTTCTGGAGCTCGTGTGCTAGGTCTGTGTATTTACTGATCTTGTGTGCGTGAGTTTTCTGCATGTTCTTGCTGATGGGATTATTATTATTATTATTATTAATTTTTTTTATATTATGGGTCGCTTTTAAATTTATGCTTTAGCACAAAATAATATTAACTTTTTTTTTTGTTTGTTTTTTTCTTATTTCTTATTGGTTTTGTGACATTATTATAAATGAACCATTGAGGAAGCTACTTGTCACAAATTATCATTGGAATCGAAAAGAAAAGTTTCAATACATTTTGAAATGGAATTTTTTTTTTTTTTTTTTGTAATGTGTTTATTTGATTTATCTTCTAGGTTTTAGTAACTGCGGCTATACTTATATTAGGACTGTGGATATCCATGTGCACTTGTGAACCCCCCAGTCTATTGGCAATTCCTGTTAACGCTGACGTCATTGTAAGTTCTTTTATCGGAGGACCTAAAGATGAAGTTGACATACACAAGCTAAGGTTCCGGCTGGACATGAACCCTCCCACAAGTGAGGAAGAACAGAAGACCTTTCGAGAAGACCCCAATGTCCTCAAAGGGATGATGAGAATGGCTCAAGCATTTAGCTCCTCCACAAGAAAGACCTTCCGCAATGTATTAAGGGCAGCTCTACCTGAACTATATAAAAATGCAGACAAAAGAATTGGAAACAGCAAACGATTTTAAACAATGAATTCCAACGTAAAGTATGGTTTCGATGTCGACATTACCAAGTTATTTATTTATTTATTTATGTTGAATTCAATTTGAAAGCATTTTTTTAAATTATTTTCCTTGTTTGTTTTAGGTTTGCAGAGATTGAAACTTTACCAATAGAACAACGACTATAGAGAATTCTATAAAACCCTTTGAACTGCTTAGCTTTGTATGCTATTCTCAGTCAAAGCCCAATGAAAAGGAAGAGATAGTGTCGAATGAAAAGCGAGCAAATTGATAAAATCAAACGATATTGTTCTTATTTACCAAGAAACTATTGAAATAAATTGTAAGGTTGTGTTTGGCAAATTGTGTATGGGTGTTTAACTCATGCATAACAAATACCAAAAATGAAAGAGAGGGAATAATAATGTAAAGGATGTGTAATGTAAAGTGTTTTTATTCCGAAACATTTTAAATTACGTAAAGATTTTCATCTCTGTAATTTTAGTTATGTTAAAATATTATTTGCAAGTGAAACTGAAGCAAAGCAATAACTTTAATCTTTCAGAGGAAGGATTTTTATTACTCTCAATCTGAACTGGTAAGTGAAATGTCTGGAACTAAAGTAAATCTAAATTCTTCAGATCCTGATCTGAGGGTTTCAAGTAGCAAAGGTTACCAAGTAGCCCTCGAACGTGTTTTAAGTTATTGTTTGTTTTTTGTCAGAGACTCATTTGCTTGGCAGTCTTTTCTGGTATTCTCTGGACCGCTATATGAGTTTAGTGACTCTTTCGTTCCACAAGACTGTTATGTATGGATAATTGTTGTGTATGTATATATATATATATATATATATATATATATATATAATAAGTGGTTAAAAAGTATTAAGGGCCTTTCACATGGATCCGAAAATCGGATGGTCGGATCCACGAATCGGACGTATTCTCTTTCACATGGCCACGAAACTCTCTCCGACGTCGTCTATACGACATGTAACATTCAAATCGTTCGTATATACGACGTTTTCTGGCCATGTGAAAGAGAATACGTCCGATTCGTGGATCCGACCGTCCGATTTTCGGATCCATGTGAAACGCCCTTTAGACTTAATTTATGTGAGATCTTAGCTTCTGCAATTTCATATCACTCAATTGAAATTCGTATTATTTTCAGTGAAACTAATTAAAAATAGGAAACGTACATGACTCTATATAGAAAACAATTTGCTTTGTTTTTTTCTAAATTATTTTAATGAAAAAAGTTCTATTATTTCCAGATTTATTATTTTTTTTTTTTTTCAGTTTTACGATTACGTTAAAAGTATATTTGTTTTCAAGAAATAAATTATAAAAATATCATTTTTTTAATAACTTAAACTTTTTTAGGATATATTACCTTAAATTTATACTACACTTAATATTTTCTTTTTCTAAATGTAAATAGTTTACTAATTAATAAGTAAAATAATTCGTTAAAAAAATAAAATGGTTTAACTGAATTACTAATTCTTAGTGAATAAACCGAAATTAAACTGAATTTTTGGATATAAATAAGAATTCGTTGAATGTAACCCTAACGAGCGAAGGATGAACAATCTGATCAGTGGAGAGGTTTATGTGCAAAAAAATAAATCTTTTATACATCTGTATACATTTATTTAATCGGTAGTAAATAAAGATTTACTTTGAAACAGATTTCGAATAAGCAATGTTATTCTGTTAAGGTTTTTCAGTTTAGTTCAGGTTAGAGAAATCATTCTAAATTATTTAATCTATCAAATTTTAGATTATTTAGATTATTTTTTTTTTTAATTGTATCAGTGATATTTATCCTTCTTGTTTTTTATTAAAATAACTCAAAATTAGTAGAAAGACGGGTAGGACTAGAAATTTGAAATTCGCTAATAAAGAAAGGAACTATTTAAATCATTCAACAAATACAGACAAAAAAAAGATAATTTTAAAAATATTAGAAATATTGAATTTGTTTTGTAATTTCAAGAAAAATGAAAATTTGTCTTTCATTTTTAAACTTAAAATCCTTTAGACGGTTAAGGAACTCCAAAAATTGTTTAAAACTGAGAATCATTAAAATCCAAATTCTTCTTAAATATTTTCGTACGACTCTATTGAAATAAACTGAAAGTAATTTTTACTAACTTCTGTTGCTATCAATGGTTATCAACATCAGGTTTATAAATATGAAACTATTAAAATGAAATTCATTGCAATTTAATTAAAATTTTAAATGTTTTAGTTCCGAGGTTTTTTTAAATTCAAGTTGATCTAATAACCATTAAATTGCTTTTTATTAAATATTTGTTTTTTTTTAAAAAAGTTATCACTTCATTATTTTTTTTTTAATAATTTAGAATTCATTTTATAATGTTCTATATTTTTTTTTTCCAAAACCATGTAAACAAATAAAAAATATCGCATACATTTAAAAAAGCAAAAATATATTATCACCAAACAGGACGTTTCGACCAGCGGAAAACTGCAAAGTGATCTTC
>JAFIDM010025389.1:0-15464 GCA_023159025.1 Thereuonema tuberculata
ACACACGAAGCGCCGTAACCACCGATATTCAAACCAATATTGGTTCAAGAGAAACTACGTGTTCGCGGTTGATGAAGTTGGCCGCAATCAAATTGGCCCAACTTGTCCCAATCATATTGCCCTAATATCGCCGTGTGTTCGCCTAGCTTTAGGGATGAAGAGAAAAAGATTATTTCTTATCCCATTTCGGCCTGAAGAAGGATATCCGATTAGGATAATTCCGAAATATTGCCAGTATGATGTTGAGCTGTTGGTGAATAAAGAATATTTTATAAGTTAAAATGGTATTTACGATGTTTTATTTAATATTTTAATATTTCAATATTTTAATATTAAGTAAAATATTAAGTATTGAGACTAAGGTGAAGGTTTTATTAGCGTTCATGAATTTCAAAGTTGGATTAATCTATAAAGATAGAATTTTGAATATGAATTTTAAAAGACTTTGGATTAGACAATTATCTTCAAGAAAAGAAAACATTGGAGTTTGAATTGACTCTTCAAAGATAAATTTAATGGACATTGAATTTATATTTGTTAAGAAAAAAAATTATTTTAAAGAAAAAATTTCATTTTAAGAAAAAAATTTATTTTATTTTGAAGAAAAAAAGTAT
Source organism: Thereuonema tuberculata (assembly GCA_023159025.1). Lineage (NCBI taxonomy): Eukaryota > Metazoa > Arthropoda > Chilopoda > Scutigeromorpha > Scutigeridae > Thereuonema > Thereuonema tuberculata. The sequence continues at coordinate 615 of JAFIDM010025389.1, forward strand.
TTTTAAAAAATTTAAATGTATTAATTTGCTGTAATGCTTTGTTCTTCAAGATGCACGGAGCGTGATACATTGATACATTGATGCATTGTTGATTTGGAATTTGTGGAGGGTGATTGGAATAATTGTAGAAATTTTTAGCATTTATTTTGTGTGATGCGGAAAATATTTAACAATAGAAATTATAAAAGAGAGGACCTGAGGACAAGGTGTAGTTTGTTTACATATATTGAAATAACGTTACATTAAAAAATTAATGAAATCATCTTTTTTTGTTGTTGAATAAAAACAAACAGAAAGTAAAATAAAACGAACTGAATAGAAACCCAAAATTAAAAAATTGATTTCGACTTACATTTGCAATTAAATGCTTCATCTGAATTAAATCAAAAATTTGAGTTGCCATTTTAGCTCTATGTGTACAGCCAAATGATGTAGTTATTCATTGCAGGGAGTGTTTTTATAGAGAAATTTTAGATGTAAACTGATACTGTTTATCCCCCAGTTATACAGGATGACTAAACACTTTTTTAATGATGTGACCTCTTATAAGAGATAGGTTTGATAGATTATATCAATCAATATTAATCATCTCACAAGAGATTAGTCACAAGAAGTAAGTTTGATTGGTTTATTTTGCATTTCAATTAAGTAATAATTTTTGAAATAGAATACAATATGTTTCTTATGGTTTCTGTAAGAAGACATAGAAATTTGTTCTTTATCATTTTAACTTTATTTTTAGTAACAAAATGAATGTAATATGTTTCTTATGCTTTGTTTAATATAGAAATTTGTTTTTAATGATTTTAATTTTATTTTTAGTAATGAAATGAATGCAATATGTTTCTTATGCTTTCCTTAAGAAAATATAGAAATTTCTTCTTTGTGATTTAATTTTATTTTTAATATTGAATTAAATGCAAATCATTATGCTTTCTTTAAGAAAATATAGAAAATTGTTCTTTATGATTTTAACCTTATTTTTAGTAATGAATTGGATGCAATATGTTTCTTATATTTTCTTTAAGAAAATATAGAAATTTATTCTTTATGATTTTAACTTTATTTTTAGTAATGAATAGAATGCAATATGTACGAAATTGCTAAATATGCAAAATTCAATTCAACCTAACACTTTTGTATTAATTCGTCCTACAGAAGCTGATATTATAAGGATAATTAAGAATATAAAAAAAAAACACTCAAAGAGCTTCGACAATGTTTCAGTGAAAGAAATCAAAATTTAAAAAAAAAATTTAAAAAGATCAAAATTTCTTCATTGAGAGATGTACAAAATATGAAAATCTGGCAATTGAAATACAGCAAATATGGAAGCAGCGACAAATTCAAACACTACCATCAGTGATATCGGCGACCGGAATTGTTTCAAAGAATTTCATTTATAATTTAAAAAAAAAATAGGACTACAACAAAAGCTTATCAAAAATATCCAGAAAATATATATTATTACAAACATGTCAAATCATCCGCAGGTTTCTACAACAGATGGCTTAAGATGAATTTCACTGTGTACAAGGCTTCCGGATTTTGTCTGAGATAAACATATGTATAATAATCAGAAATTATAATTTGATTATAGAAATAAGTTTATGATATTATAAATATCTAGCAGGATGCGAACTTGTAATGTAGATGTTAATTGAGAGCTAAATAATAATTTATCCCATGTAGATACCAGTTAGGTATAAATTATTGTCCAAACACATTCATTAATAACATTGTTTATAAAACTTTCTTATTTGAAATACATTATACAAAGAATTAAGTTAAGATCTTTATGAAGATTCAAAAGTTCTTTATAAAAGGCTTCTAATGTCTATTAGAGTTCTTCTAGTTTAGTTATAAACTACTGTAGGTCTTTTCACCCTATGTGAAAAATAATATATGATTGTCTATCACTGGATTATATCCGCACACTTGCACTAATACACGTTTGGTTTTGTCACCTTATGTGTAAGTTACAATATTTGCAATCTAACACTAGATTTTACTTCAGTTCATTTCTTAATAAAAGTTATTTCTTGTATTCTATTAGTTTAACTTTTATCTTGAATTATATGTACACAATGCCTTCAAACTTTATCGAAATAGACTCTGATGACTTTTATATACCTTCATAATCTTTTAATGAAGTTACATATACAAGTACTTTAACCCTATCACTATTCATCGTGAATAATTGTCTATCATGTTTAAAGTTCAATTGTATATCTTTGAATCTTTTATTAATCCGCTTTATAAATTACTCAAATAACGTAGTCCTTGGAAGTTATTATTATTTATCCGCTTTGACTATTAAATCCTAAACATCGCTGTGTTTCTTCCAGAAATATGATAACTCTCATGTTCTCTTGTCTTACATTAAATAAATTTCACTTACTTGGAAATTCTTCTATAATTCTATATCACAACTGTGGAGTCAACATACGCTCCTCGATTACCTATACGTTGTCTTCAGTATTTGCTCGCTAATATCTCCTATCTCCTTCCGTTCCATTAATCTGTTTACTCTGGTTCCAAGATCCCGAACTCAAGACTATTAATCTATTTGATTATGTTGCTGAAACGAAATTGTAGATATTAGTATCACCGTTTTCCTAGGTAATATCAAAATATTATTCAATACAATACGAACGTAAAATATATCTCAAGAGCAATGTTCAATTCTCAAGGCAACTTATCCCTTATCAGAACATTCTAATTTTCGGTGGTATTCTCCAGGAAAGATATCATATTCGACTCCTGTCTATTCATTCAAGAGGATAATATTGGTCCCTATCAATCCTGTAAGATTCTTATATCTAGAATCAAGAAAAGGAAAGAATTATAACTCAGCGGATCAGATCAATATCGCCATTTCATCCTCGAATCTTCAATAATACCAAACCGCTCCCTCGAGCCGTAAACAATACTATACAAACATAACAAAGCAGTCCAAGCATCACATCGCTTCAAACAATGGTACCATTCTCTCATGTTTTCCTAATGTTAACAACAATAACAAGTCACTCAAAAAAAAAAGTGCTTATTGCACAATAATAAAATACATTTCCTACAATACCCCCTCTCAATAAGTACTTCATTTTACCTATAATATGACTTATTCACCTAGTACACATTATATTACTGATCAACTCTTGATGTCTTACATTGCCAAGTCCTTTTGTAAAAACATCTGCCAGATTATTTTTACTTTCAACATATTCCATGCATATTTTCTTTTCTTCCACTAAATCTTTGATTATGTGGTACTTGACATTTATATGTCGACTCCTAGTCTGATTGAAAGTGTCTTCTATCATCTTTATTGTTGGTTGGTTATCACACTTGATCACAGTGGTGGTATTAGCTAATTCTTCAAAATCCAGTTCACTTAGTATGTTCTTGTAAGTTCCTTAATGAATTTTTCTTGATGTATGACAATCTTCTGTGAATCATATTCATATTCTATTTGCATTCCTAGATAGTCTTTGACTACTCCCAAATCCTTAATTCCAAATAACTTATTTAAGTCTTTCTTTATTACTTCAATGCAGCTCTCTGTTTTCCCAAAAATGAGAATATCATCTATATACACTAGCATGAAATACGTTTCATCATTAAAGACTTTATGAAAAATGCATGGTTCTGTCTTGAGTGGAATGTACCCTCTACTTTTAAGTTTATCTCTTAACGTTGTATGCCATGATCTCCCAGCCTGTTTAAGCCCATACAGTGACTTTAGCAGCTTTAGACCATTGTTGGAACTATTCTTTACTGATACACCTTCCGGGATTTCAATGTAGATGTCAGTATCTATATCACCGTTAAGGAACGCACTGTTAACATCACATTGGTGGATATGCAACTTTTCTTTAATTGACAACCCTAGGAGAAGACGCAAAATATGCAGTGCTGGTGTTGGAGCATATGTCTTGTCGTAATTTATTCCTGGCTTCTGAAGGAATCCGTTCGCAACTAATCGGCTTTTGTATTTAACAATATCTCCACTTGAATTCTTCTTCAGTTTAAATACCCATTTAGTAGTCAGAGGGGTTATATAGTCTGGTATTTTAGTTTCATGCGATGTTCTATGACTTTCTATGCTTTGCAATTCATCTCTTATGGATCTCATCCACATTTTCCGATCATCACTTTCCATTGCCTCTTTATAAGACTTGGGTTCTTTACATACAATTGCCATGTTTGCTCTGCGATTTCCTGTTCTTCGGACTTTACGGCTACGAAGGTTGAAATATTCATCTTCTGATTCTTCTGATTCATTTATCGAATCAATTGCTTCTACTTCAGGAGTTATCTCTGATTTGATTCCACCAGATTCTTCTTCACTGTCAGCTTCTTCTGCATGTCGCTCAGTGGAACTTTCTTCATCCCCAGCTGTATTGTCTTCATGACTATCAATATGATGATTGTCATCTTCTGATGATTCTTCATCTTCCATCATCTTAGGACTGATACAGGTTTCAAAAAGTTTCTTATTGGAATCATTATTCAATGACTTGCATCTTAAATAGTCACTTCCTCTTTGATTTTCATTTACGTATACATTTCGAGTTTGAATTACTTTACTATTCTCTATGTCGTAAATAAAATATCCTTTTGTCATATCGGAATATCCTAACATAACTCCTTTTCTCGTTCTCTTGGAGAATTTATTCTTCAGCTCATGTTTTGCCACCTTAATAAAACATAAACTTCCGAACTTCTTCAAATGACTTGCGTTGGGTGGATACTGATTACAAAACCACCTGCTCAAAGGTATCTCGTTGTTTACTGTGGAATGAGGACTTCTGTTCTTAGTATAGTTGGCTGTAATTATGGAGTAGGGCCAAAAAGATTCTGGAAGCTTGGCGTCTATCATGATGGTTCTCGCTGTTTCCATAAGACTTCGGTTGAACCTCTCTGCAACTCCATTTTGTTGGGGTCTATAAGGAGACGAATGTTGCAATTTAATACCTTTGGAAGCCGCATAATTCTTAACTTCAGCGTTGTTGTATTCAGTTCCATTATCGCACAGGATTCGTTGAACTGAATTACCAGTGGATTTTTCTGCGAACTGAACAAAGTTTTTGATGTTTTCAAACACTTCATTTTTACTCTTTAAAAGGTATATAAAACTGCGTCTCGAAAAATCATCGATGAAGGTTAAAATGTATCTATAACCCTCCTGATTATTGACACGGATAGGTCCACAAATATCGGAGTGAACTAGTTCAAGTGTCTTGTGTGTTCTTATTAAACCAATCTTAGGATGACTTATGTTCACTAATTTCCCCTCTTTACAGCTATTACATTCCATGATTTCCTGATCATTAATCTTAACATTTTCTATTCCTCTTAACAACTTTAATCTGATAATCGTCTTGATTTTATCAACGGATATGTGACCCAAACGATCATGCAATAGTTTACATGGTTTATGATCCACTTCTTGAAAATGAGCTGAGTTACTCTGATGAACCGGACAGCAATCAACAACATAAAGGTTATTCTTCTTCTTTCCAATTAACACAGCTTTCATTCTCTTATTCCGGACAATATATCTTTCTTTCTTGATTTCTTGGTAGAAACCCATGTTGGCAATCTCCCCAGACGAAATTAGATTGATGCTAACTTCTGGAACATAGAATACATTTTGCAATGTGAAATATAGATGTTTATCATGATCAGTCTTAGATCTCAACACAACAGTGCCTTTTCCTACAGCCGTCATATAGGAATTATTGGAACTATAGATTTTAACAGGTTCACTAATCTCAGTATATTTACTAAAAGCTTCTCGATCAAAGCATATTGAGTTAGAACACCCACTGTCCAAGTACCAACTGTTAGGATCCTTTTTTCTTAAGCTTCCATCATTCTCAAAACAGTGAACGATGCCAAATAGTGACTTCTTTTTATTGTCAGATTTGTCATTTGCACTAGTCTTTTTCTTTCCATCTAACTTTCTGTGCCTACAGAATTTTGCAATGTGTCCAACTTTGTTACAAATAAAGCATTTCCTGCTTTCTTTCTTCTTATAATGAAACGAAGCGGTAGCAGATTCACTCTCATTAGATTCAGCATTGAAACATTGCTTTGACAAAGATGACTTATGACTTTCAGAGCATTTATCTCTACGAAATTCTTGGATAATAGTTTCAATTATATATTTCGAATTGAAACCAGGATGTTTTTGCTGGACAAGGAGACCTTGTGCACATGGTCTCAATTCCTTAGGTAGACCTGAGAGGATAAGCCAAGAGAATTCATGGTCATCAACACTACCCCCTTTTTCCTCAATTTCTGCTAGGATAGTTTTTAAGTTCAGTAATTTGTCAGGAATATTATCTTCAGAGGACATCTTACTTTTACAGTAGAGTTCTCTTTTCAATTCACTAATCTTTAAATGATCAGTAATGTTAAACTTCTCATCTATTTCTTTTAACAGTAGTTGGGGATCATTGAATTCCTTTAACAATATTCTGAATTTATCTTCTACTGAATTAATTATAATTCCTACTGCCTTTTCTGTTTTCATGAGCATTTTCTCTCGCTTATCAACATCTTTAATTTCTTCTGTCTCTTTCAAAGGTCGATTGGCTAGCATCCAAAGACCTTGCTGCTGCAATGAAGTGCGAATAGCCAACTTCCACTTGATATAATTATCACCATCGAATTTCAGTAATTGACTAGCCATGATGTAAGTATTTCAATTTCACTATGAATGAGGACTCTCAAAAAACTTTTCCTTTAATATTATAAAAGGATTATATATAAATAGTCCATTACTAAGTGTGGCGCAGTGGAAGAAGTGACTGGGCCAGCATTGACCCGCCATATTGTTTTTGCTGGGGAAACCCAAGGTTTGAAACATACAAACATAATAATAATAATAAAGGGTTGAAGGAGCAACTCCTTATTGACTCGGTAATCCTGCGGCAGTCCACCGCAACGAATAGGAACTTACACATCGCATACATCGACTACAAGAAAGCATTTGACTCAGTCCCCCATTCCTGGCTTTTAACACTCTTTGAACTCTACAAAATACACCCAAAGATCACGGCATTCTTCGATGCCACGATGAAGAGTTGGAACACAATAGTACATCTACACACCTCCAACACCTCCATCATTAAAGACCCCATTCCCATAAGGAGAGGTATTTTCCAGGGAGATTCCTTGAGTCCTATTTGGTTCTGTCTCGCCTTGAATCCACTAAGCCACATGCTAGACAACACAAAACACGATTATAGTCTTACCTCGGGCATTCTGACACCATACAAAATCACACACTTACTTTACATGGATGATATTAAACTCTACGCAACAAACAACGCACAACTTACTAATTTACTACAAGTCACAACACAGTTCACCAAAGATATTGGGATGGAATTTGGAATCGACAAATGCCGCAAGCTACATGTAACACGCGGGAAGACTTCGAATTTGGAGGGTTTGAAACTGGACCATGGGTTGGCCATCGAATCCATGGAAGAGGGAGAGACCTAGAAGTACCACAGCATGCACAAGTCATTGACAATGCAAACATCAAAAACGCACTCAAGAAAACATACCATGCTCGCGTTCACAACATCCTCAAAACACCCTCAATGCCAAAAATAAAATTAAAGCCATTAACACTTTTGCCGTCCTCATGCTATCATATTCTTTCGGCAAAGTTCCACGGACAAATACTGAACTCGAAGCACTACAATGCACAACACGCACTACATTCACGAAACACAACAGACACCACTCCAAGTCCGCTACGGAAAGGATGAATCTTCCCCGCCAGGACAGAGGCCGAGGACTCATCAATCTCATCACCTACACGAAAAACAAGTATACACACTTAGGGAACACATCCACCAAAGAGCACAACACTCCTCACTCCACTCAGCCGTTGTCAAGGTATACACACACCCCTGGACCTCGCAAACCCTTCTCTAACACTCATCATCCCCGAAACCCACAAACAGCATCTACGTGAATCATGGGCTTGTAAGGAACTCCATGGCAGGCATCTCCACGAACTCAGCCAGCCTTATATCGATATGAAGACATCGAAGAGATGGCTGGTTGGTGGTGAGATGTTTGGGAAAACCGAAGGGTTTATGATTGCGATACAGGACCAAGTCATCCCAACACACAACTACAAGAAACACATTATGCATGACGCAAACACACTTGACGAGAGATGCAGGAAATGCCACACTACGCATGAGACGATCGACCACATAATATCAGGCTGTTCCCTTCTCTCTCAAATAGACTACCTCCACCGACACAATCAGGTAGCGTCGATCGTTCATCAACAGCTAGCACTCACTTATTCAGAACACGGTCCCATACTATACGCGAGTCTCCACTCTACCCCACTGTTTTTACAATAAAATATTATATTATATACAGGGTGTTCATTTTATCTGAAGACATTGAAATATCCCAAAAACTACAAATCGGATCAAAAAACTTTATGATTAAAATTTGTTCGTCTCGGAGGGGGACATCTAATGATACCAAACTCGACCCCACCCCCACCCGCTATGAGGTGAGAGGTTGGGAAGAAAAACGTAAATAGGAACCCCTATTTTTTATTGCAAATTCGGATTCTCCAGAAAATTTCACATTGATTTGATGTACTGTGCGTCGGGGTTGCTCGCAGATGGCACTGTTATCTACAAAAATCAAAATGGGTAAAACATCGTTGAAAATTGGAATTAACTCAAGAAATATAAAATCATATGAAATCAGAGAAATAAAAATATAGACGTATCTGATATTTATCAAAATGCTATCGAATGACACGGGAATTAACCCCCCACCTCATGCTGCGAGAGTGGCAGAGGCAATTATTTCATAACTTGTAATGGGAAATCCCATTCTCAACGTTGAATTCCTCTGATAAAACGAAAAGGGGACCGCTCTATCATAAAATGCAGTGCAGTGCGATCAGAGCTCACTTATCTTTCAGAATTAGAACTGAAAGCATCTCTAAAACTTTCATAGTATGTGAGTAGGTTTTATTGCCTGCACATCTATCCTTCATTTCTGCAGTAGAACAAAATTGCAAGCGGACAATGAATTGTGCAACCGTAGAAGAAAAAATTGAAATGATTCTGATTTATGGTGAATGTAGGAGAAATGTTGACTTGTATGCTGAGCGTTTTCCAAATAATGTTCGCTCACATTCTTTTTTTTACAAAATTGTGAATGCCTTTATCTCAGATGGCAGCGTACAAACCAAGAAAAGGAAACGAAGAAAAACTGTAACAGGAGAAGCTAATGAAACAGCTGTACTAGCAGCTGTTCACCAAAACCCACAGATAAGCACTCGGCAATTACAACGCGATTCCGGAATGTCCCTAGGTAGTATTGTCAATATATTGCATGCTTGTAGGTATCATCCACTGGGCTCTTCAACAACTGAAAAGTAATCCTAATTTTCTTTGTTAATGTACTATTTTCAGATGAGGCTACATTCACAAACCATGGTGGCATTAATTGGCATAACATGCATTACTGGAGTGTAGAAAATCCCCACTGGTTACGACAACATCAACGTCCTTGGTCAGTTAACATTTGGTGTGGAATCATAGGGAAAAAGCTCATTGGTCTTTTTTTATTAAAGTACTTTGAATGGAATTAGATATCGTAATTTTTTGGAACAGGAAGCACCAATACTACTTGAGGATGTTGCCTTGGACATTCGACAAAGTATATGATATCAGCATGACGGTTACCCAGCGCATCACTCACGTCATGCGCGGGGAGTGTTAGACCATGATTACAATTGTCGGTGGATTGACAGAGGTGTCCCTATTAATTCGCCTGCTAGATCGTCTGATTTGACATCGCCGGATTTATTTCTGTGGGGTTATCTAAAAGAAAAGGTTTATCAACAAGTGCCAACGACCATCAAATCGTGGTACAACGCATAAGAAACGCCTGTGCTGAAATTCCCGCAGATACGCTTCTGTCCTGTGTACAGTCATTTGAAGACAGGATCAGTAAGTGTATTGAAGTTGAAGGTCGTATTTTTGAACACTTACTGTAATTCGACAAAACATTCCGTTATGTGAGACAAAAAAAAGAAGAGACACAACGGAATACATTACAAGTTATGAAATAATTGCCTGTCCCACTCTCGCAGCATGGAGGCGGGGGATTAATTCACGTGTCATTGGATAGCATTTTGATAAATACCACATACGTCTACATTTTTATTTCTCTGATTTCATATGATTTTTTATTTCTTGAAATATCCCCAATTTTCAACAATGTTTTACCCATCTCATCTTCACGATAATATTATAATCTTCTGAAAATATAAAGTATAGAAATAAAACCACTCCTTCACCTTATAAACATCATATCTATATTTCAGCCCAATGACGGGTCTTCTTCAGGATAAAACTTATAATTCCGAATTTTTAACAAGGACCGAAATTACCTTACTTTTTTACATGCTAGGGACTCAAATCACATTTTAGATTTCGAAAATCCAATTGTTGTTTGTAATGAACTTAATGATTTCCTGCGTAAGTGCAAGGAGTCATTTCATATACTTACTGACCCCTTTTGTTACAATGATATGTTATCCGTTCGAGCTATATCGCACTATGGGTTCGCTAAAAATTCGGAATTATAGAGAAGTTTTTTGTAAGGGAAATAAGGAGAAAAAAAAAAAAAAATTCTTTAGTTTTTTGCTTTTTTTCCCTTCTCTTTTTGTTCCAATTTTTAGTTTATTTAGTTAATTTTGGAATTTGTTTCATATATAATGCCATGTTTAAATAAGAAAAGAAAAAAAGAAAAAAAAAAATAGTTGTAATCAGTTTTCTTTGATTTAACTTTATTGCTCATAGAAATTTTGTAAGTTTTTCCATTAGGAGTAAAGATGTCACCCCTCAAGCGCAATGGAAATGGACTGGAGGTGGCTGCTGGGACTTCAACCCAAGCCTGTTATTGGACCCGTCCTCCACGTGGATTCGACCATGATCCTTTTAGTTTTCTGTTCTCCTTATAATTCTCATTTCATTTTGTAAATTTATTTGCTTGAAAACGAACCGCAGGACGGTTAGAAAGCTTGCAATTTTTAATGTATTTTAATATATCATGAATTTTAAACTAGTGTGTTGGCCTTATTATTTTGCTGTTAATATTATGTTACACACGTTAATTTTAATTTCAAAATTAAAAAAAGTTTTGGCAAATGTATTAATTTACCAATAGGTTTGATAGTAAATAAACAAGTTAAAGAAGTGTGCAAGAACAACGACACCAATATCATTTTCCATAAAGAAAACATATTGTTCAAGAAAAAAAGAATTCGAAAAGATAACTCTCAACTAAATTGTATGGGGGTGGTATATGCTCTACAGTGTAGAGATTGTAGAGCCATATATATTGGAAACACAGGTAGGACTTTGAAAGAAAGAGTTCGAGAACACACCACTGCTTATGACAACAGAGATGAGAAGATTTCAGAGTGGGCAGGACACTGTATCAGGAACAATCATTGTCCTGACCCCATTGTACACATCGTCTTCCATGTTAAAGACGAGGTTAAAAGATTCAAATTGGAATCTAGTCTTATAAATAGTTGTGATTGTATTAACAGAGATAAATCTCTCACAGTAAATGCGGTCTCACTAAGTATATTTAAAAAATCGTTAGCACACAACAAGAGAATCAAAGAATTTTTGATTTTAAAATAATTGTTTTAGTTAACATTAGGGTGTTATTGTTGTGATTAATTAGGATGTTATTGTTGTGATTAATTAGGATGTTATTGTGAATAATAGACACTAGATGTCGATTGAAACATTGTTAGATTATTTATAATCAATTTCTGTAATTATTTAAAATCATTTTCTGTAATTATTACAATTTGCTTTGTACCATCATGATCATTTATTTTTATATTCGATCATGATTTGAAAGAGAAAGGAAGATGTTTCTTTTCTCTTTATTTTCCTGTATTAAGTTTTATCCTGAAGAAGACCCGTCATTGGGCTGAAATATAGATATGATGTTTATAAGGTGAAGGAGTGGTTTTATTTCTATACTTTATATTTTCAGAATGTTTTACCCATTTTGATTTTTGTAGATTACAGCGCCATCTGCGAGCAACCCCGACATACAGTACATCAAATCAATGTGAAATTTTCTGGAGAATCCGAATTTGCAATAAAAAATGGGGGTTCCTATTTACGTTTTTCTTCCCAACCTCTCACCTCATAGGTGGTGGGGGGTGGGGGGTCGAGTTTGGTATCATTGGATGTCCCCCTCCGAGACGAATAAATTGTAATCATAAAGTTTTTTTATCTGATTTGTAGTTTTCAATGACTTCAGATAAAATGAGTACCCTATATATAGAAATTATTATGGTAATTTATATTTCAGAAATCTGTCCGGCTTAGCTATATATATATATATATATATATATATATTAGGCACTATGGTCATTAGGGTTTTGGCTGTTTCCGCAACAAAAACACAACGCCGACTTTTTTTGTTTTCCCCAGGGTGAAATTTCAACCCCATTTGTCCGAGATGGGCCAGTTGGCTGTGATGGGGACGCTCATCCATCTGGATGGATGACTGAGACGAGCTTTCTTAAATATATGAACCACTTTGCAAGTTTCAATAGGTGCTCACCAGACCGCCGATGCCTAGTATTAATGGACAATCATAGCTCTCAACTTTCTTGTGGGGTTTTAGATTTTTATAAGATGAATGGTATAACACACTTGTGATTTCCAGCCCACTGTAGTCATAAACCCCAACCGTTGGACAGGAGTATCTACGGTCTCTTCAAAAAGTTTGTTAATGCCTGCATGTGATGCTTCGATGACTACCAACAAACATCCGATGGCTATTTATGACATCCCGGGAGTTATACCACTGGCAACTACTCCAGCAAACATATTGGCGGGTTTTAAGGAAACGGGATAAGCCCTGTTTAATCGAGATATCTTTATAAGGCATACTTTATGCCGGCGTACGTCCCAGACCGACCAAACGCAATGCTGTCGGACAGTGGAGCTGCTACATCAACGTCATCAGCTTGTCACACTCACTCACCAGATATAGTTGCGATGTACCCTTCTCCAGAAGATGTTACGCCATTCGCAAAACCGGCACCAAGAAAAAAAATTGATAAAAGGGGAGAGAACAAAAAAAGGTACACGGCAATACTGACGGATACACCAGTAAAAAAAGCTATGGAAGAAGAGCAACGAAAAGCTAACAAAAAGAAAGAAAAGAAAAAGAGTAGCAACGAAAAGCATGACTCGGCCAACAGTCTCTAAAAGCAACATAAACAGAAAATCAAATAGAAGCAAAGGCAAAGGGATAAAGAGGAAACAATTACAGATTATTATTGAAGATGAAGATGCTGCGTGCCTCTCCTGTTTGAAGAACTTTAAAATAAATCAAACCAGGGAAGAAGTGGATTCAATGTATGCAGTGCAAGAGATGGGGCCGTAGTTCCTGCGTAGCTAGTTATATTCGGGGTTTATTTTACGAATGCCTTAGCTGCAAAGAAGATTTCTCTAGTAAAAGTGATTAATTGATTAAATGTTAATTAATTTAATTAAGTAATAATTAATTAATTAAATGTAAATCTATTTTGATATTATTCATTTAAGAGTTTCAACTGCATAATGATTATTTTAAATTTTCACTCGACTGTGTAATACCTTAGGTAGCCTGTGTTAAGTTAAACTTTATTTCATGATATCCTAAATTGTTATTTTATATTCAATAAAAATTTACTTTAAAAGTTGTTATTCTTACTCGGTCCAATGTGCCCCATGGAGTGGTCCAGCCTGCCCCGTGGTCGGGGCTGGTTGGACCACTTTACCAATTTTGCTTTGCGAATTAATACCTATTTTATTTATGAATATAATGAAATGAAATCAAGTACTTACATTCTTGAATAGTTCCCGATTCAGACAAAAATAAATGCAATAGAATATCTCTTAACAAAAACAAATACAAAATTCAACAAAAAATAGTAGACCACTTTGCCCCGGTCTCCCCTATACACATAAATACACGATGGCCCAAATTTAAATATACGATTGGCCATAGATTCTTTTATATGGCTATCCTATATATACGGGCCACCCTGTATATACAACTATATTTAATAATTCTTTATCCAATTTAAATTCATGCAATTATTTATTGTTCGAACCTTCATCTTGTTTTCATTACTATCTCAAGCTTTACGCTCTTCACTATTATTCAGTCTCATTATGAAACCCATAACTCCTTAGACTTCCATCTTACTGCCGTCTTAGAAACTAAATACACCTCAATTTCAGTTTCTCTCCAAAGATCTCTCCCTCTTTCTCGAAGTCAACCTTTGGTCTCCAAAGCCTCTCACCTTCTGATACTAATAGAAGCTTCTCCATTTAGTTTGTTTGTATCTTCTCTACCTTTATTCTTTCAAATTTCTTATCTAATCAAATATACCTAAACTTAATCAGTGAAATGTTCAAAATTGTTACTAAAGTGCATTAAATTTTAATGTACTAAAGTATGGTGCGTTATTAAAACTACAATTAATAATCACACGTTAAATGAAAGCTTACTTGATGGCAGGAAAAAATCAAAATCCATGCAGATGTGGCATATTCCTTTTTCTCCATAGGACTACTTAACTGTCTCGCATGTAGTCCGCCACAGAATTCTCTCTTCTATCAGTCATTATTGTGGTGTATTACCACAACTGTGTTTTACTTTCTGATCATCAATGTAGCTATAATGAATGCTGCTAATACTCTATGTGTGGGGGAATTTTTTTTTTTTTTTTTTTTTTTTTTTTTTTTT
>JAFIDM010025390.1:0-15461 GCA_023159025.1 Thereuonema tuberculata
TAAGACGTGTTAGTAATGTCTTAGTAAAGACGTCTTAGCCAATTACTAATACGTCTTAGTAATTTGCATATCTCCACAACAGCAATGTGAACCCTGACAGCGCCATCTATCGGCACATTTTGGAACTATTTTTTTTCCTTCTCCAACCCAAATTCCATTACGTCACGATTGTTCTGGTAAAATATCAAGTCAATCTGACCGGTAGTTTTAAAGTTAGGGGGTTTTTGAAATCGCAACTTTAATTATAATCACCCTGTACATCGAATCTTAACTATGGACGATTAGCCTTCAGGTGTGTTCATTTAAAAAGTATTTATATAAATAGTTTCTAGATGTTCATTGTTAAAATAAAAAGTGATAAGTAAATTAGCGTTTTCTTAGAGATTTTTTTCCTAATCTTACCAGTATGTTAAGGATTAAGTTGTCAGGATCAGTCGAGGTCATCAAATATTAAGTCTTATTCTATAGTATTGTCCTCAATCTTTCAAATAACATTGCATGTACGCGCTACTTTGAAACACTTCACAAAAAATCATTTTCTTCAGATAGTAGTACAGCGCAATCAAACCGCACAGCTATAGTTACAAGAGAAGAACTGCTTTGGTGTGTTACAAACAGACAATATTTCTTTTATATCTCCTTTCCAGTGCGTTGAACACTTAATTAGTTATACTACAAGCAAATTTAGTTTAGGTGAAGTCAGTAGTTTGAGTGAAGAATTCCAGAACAATCTCCGAAGCACTTTGGATATTTTTGTTAAGAACTTAAAGAGGAGATTGATTGGAAGTACAAAAATTAAAATAAAGTTTATTGGAAAATATGCTCAGTGCCTTCAGCACCAATATGAGATCCCCATTGAAAGTTGTCACCATGCAGTAAGAAGTAGAGACTTTCCTGACCCTGCTGGGCCCATTAAAAGATCAGAAAAGACAAAGAACGAAGAAATCTCAATAAACTACAGATTAAAAATACGCTTTAATTAAATAATCTAAAAAAAAAAATACAATAAATATAAGAAAGCATGACGAAGGAAAAAAATATCATAACTTAAAATTCTAAGTCCATTTATTTACAGGGAAATAGAATTTTACCTATTTAATTCTATTTGAAGGGGGATTCTATTTCCCCTTCAAAAAAACAAAAAAATGTACCCAGGCTAAATAAAAACACTATTGATTGACAAAAAAATCAAGATCTGAAATGAGATCAGATCATAAAATAGGACCGGGCGGGTTCCAAAAACACTAACAGTTTATCAAGGCTTCGTGATTTAAAAGGTTACAAAGTTCTCTTGACTGGATAGAATCTTCCTTGGATTCACTATGTGCAACATAAATGATAATCGTCTTGATCCCAAAACTCGTAGAAATTTCTTGTAGAACAAGTCTCTGAGTTAAAATAACTCTTTGCTCTTTCTTATAAACCTTGAATCCAAATTGAGTTCAGGATAGATTTGTGGAATTCTCCCAGCTTTAGTGAAAATAAAATGACCACTTACTTCTCTTGCCGATGCACGAAATTCCATTCTCGTAGATTATGTATTCGTTCAAATACGCCACTCTGCCCGGAAAAACAACTGCTCCATATCATGATCTGTAAACTTTCAAAATGGCGTCAGCTCCGTTCCGTATCCATTCGAAATATTCATTTCGACTTGGCTGGGGGGATATATTAGCTTCAGTCTATCCATACTCTGGTTACCTGAAGTCTTTCAGCATATACTTCGGATTCCATTACTTTTCATCCAAAGTCGGAGTCATTGATATTTTTTTTATTTTTTTATTTTATGACCAACACAGGTTTTTTTTGGTTGTTATTTCGCTTTTACACACCAACAATCAAAACTACTTAACACTCCTCGCCACAGACTTAACAAAGAAAATGCTTAACAGACATAACAAAGATTGACTTAAAAAATATTCCTGCGTGCACAAGAAATATAATAAAAAACTAACAATCCCAAAAATTAAGGGGAAAAAGAAAACACAGTCACAAAAACAAAATCGTGACAAAGTAGCTCAAGGCATGGAAGGCCGAAAAAGCTTTTCTCCGAGAGCTCTGACAAAACAAAAAGTAGAGATAAATCTGTTTCTCTTTTAATTACATCAGCTAATGACGAAAAACTTTCATATGCGACTCAGAAGTCTTTGCATTCAGCGGGAAAGAGAAAAACTGCCGAAGTAGTCAAACTAACGACAACTGCTACGCCTAACCTTGTAAGAGTCTAAAAAGAATGAAAAGAGCGTTTTCGTCAACCCCCAGCAATCAACTCATGCCATTCACACCAGAGGAGTCTTTAGCTCTCATGATCGACCATAATTTGAGCAAAGAATAATACATAACAATTCAAGAGGGTGCTAAACAGAGAGGAGCTAATATTTATGCAGCTTTCTCTTCAATCGTTGAAGTAAAAAAAGCAATGTTACCCAGATAACGATTGTATTACAGTGACCGAGACTGAAGCTAATATAAAGCTACAGCGTCTTGTAGACTTAACTACAAGAAGGTTAGTTCAAGTATAGAAGGAAGTGTTGAGCGAATTCCATCAGAAACTACTGAAATTGATTTAAAATATAAATGAGGACTAGATGCGAGTTGGGGGCATAGCGTCTACAAACAATAGATACAAACATTCGACATGCAGATTCTAACATCGTTTTTCCTAACCTTGTTCTCCTTGTAATGTCCGGACCTATCTTGGATTTAGGGAGCAAGCAGATTTACTGGAAAAATGCGCATACCTCAGCCACCAGATATTGCAGACCAATTAAATTTGTATTGCAGAAAGAAACGAAAGAAAATGTGGTACAACACTACAATGAAATAAAAGCCCAAATTAATGATCTTTTGCCAACTACAGTTTTCATCAATAGAAGGCTGATTTTGGTCAATCACATTTTGTTAAGCACAATGTTTGACAGGAAAATAATAAATATTTTGTCGAATAATTCAGGAAGCCAGAGGTGTTACATATGGCCTTGCAAAAGATATGAATAATCTTGAAAAGGTCTTGGCAATGGAATGCAATGAAAATTATTATGAATTTGGTCTTTCGTGTCTGCATTCCTACATTAGAACTTTTGAATTTTTCCTTCATATAGCCTACAAAATAGAATTGAGAGAATGGCAAGCTAGAGGATCAGAAGCGCAGAGAATTGTGAAACAAAGAAAAGAAAATATTTCTCAGAAATTTTAAGAACAGATGGGGCTTGTGATTGATATGCCAAAGCAAGGAGGACGAAAATCGACTGATGGCAAAACAGCACGAAGATTTTTTCAGATCCTAAAAGGATTGCTGTCATTAGATTATAATCTTCTCCGAAGATTTTCATCTATACTTAATACCCTTGCAAGCGGATATGAGATCGACATACCCAAGTTCCGAAAATATTGCTTAGACACTGCTGAATCGTATCTTAATCTTTACAGCTGGTACCCAATGAGTGTCACTGTACACAAAGTCCTGTTCTTAGCGCTAACATCATTGAAAAATGATTTTGCAGATAGGTTAGCTTTCGGAAGACGTGCAGGAATCCCAGCAAAAAGACTGGAAGAACATTAGACTCCAACATACCAGAAAGACATCTAGGGTCAACACAAACAAAGACATCATTAATTGTCTCCTCATCTCGTCAGATCCTGTAGTAACTAACGTTAGAAAACTCCCGCGCAGGAAGGCAACCTCTTTCGGAAAAGAAGTCCTGGAATTACTGAAGTGCCCAGGTCATCAGCAATTGACAATGTTCGAAGAGGATGATGACAGCAGCGATACATTTAAATATAATAATAACTGTAAGTAATCGACTAAAAATAATAATAATTGTAATTAAACTCTATAATGTAATGACAAAAAGTGCTTTTTCATTTGTATATTTGTTCATTTTTTAGTATAAAGATATTATAGAAAAATTAGGAATTATAGATATAATACACATATCGTATATTCAGACTAGTATTACGACTATATCTATATAATCTGTCAATGCTCACGCATAAAATAAGTATAAAAAGGGTGAAAATATTTTTGTCCGTCTAAATCATAGCAAATGCCGTATGTGTGTCGTAGCGACATCGCCAACCGCGCGGCCTATCAGAAAGTAAGTGAAATATCTTAGAAAAATCAGGCTGGGTCAATACTGACTCTTCGGATAGAGCAATCTTTAAGGCATTGAATGATCTCTCTTCATCTCGCGTCCATTTCCATATTGAATTCTTTTTCGAAAGATTTCTCAAGGGTGCAGTGAGCAGCGAAATAGGGATTAATTCTGGAAAATACTGGCTCATATGCAAAAATCATCGCATTTGAAGAATGGTAGTAGGGGTTGGAAAATTGATAATAAGCTTGATCTTTTCGAATTAAGCTTTTAAACCACATGAAATCCGAGGAATTCAACCTCCTCCAAACCAAAACAAGATTTATCGAAGTTCACTCTCAAATTAAAACTATTGAGGTGTCTCAGTAAGGAGTCTACTACAGCCACTTGCATTTCCCAATTGGGGGTTGCAACTAAAATATCGTCGGCGTAATGCAGACAAAATTGCTCCATTCAGCACCGATAATCTGATCTAGAATGTGATTCAGACAAGAAGCTCCATTCTTTAGACTAAAAGCGACAACATTCATACAGAATGTGCCCAATACCGGTATACAGAAAGCAACCTTCCTTCGCAATTCTTCATCCAATTCGATCTGCCAATAGGTCTTTGTAAGGTCGATTGTTGAGAATCATCATCATCAGTGTTCTATCGTAGACAGGTCCAATGGCAAGCAGCAAATAATGTCAGCAATGTCTCTTTCTCCAAGTCGTTCTATCTCTTACCTCCTCTTTCAGGCCTTGATATCCACTTGTAGTCAATAGGTCATCCAGGATCATTTTTCTCTTTCTTCCTCTTGGTCTCTTTCCCTCAATCTTTCCCTCCAATACTTCCTTCATGAGATTTTCACCTCTCAGCACATGACCAATCCAGTTCTTTTTTCTTCTACTAATATTCTTTAATAAACTTCTCCCTTCCTCTATTTTTTCCAGAACTTCATCAATAGTCACCTTGTCTGTCCATTTAATTTTCTCCATTCTCCTCCATAGCCACATTTCAAATGCTTCCAGCATCTCAGCATCTCTCTTTCTCAGAGTCCAAGTTTCTGAACCATACAAGGATATACTCCAAATGTAACATTTTATAAGCCTTTTTTTTAAATCAATAAGATTTAAGAATGTTGAGAATACCTTAGCATTATTCAACTGGTGAACAACGGCATTAATATGTGGGCTGTAATAAGTAAATCCGGTAGTAATAGCGTTTAAAGCTCGGGCATCTATGATAAAGCGAGGTTCTCGTTCTTTGTATTTTTTTAAGAAATAAGATAAGGATCAGGGAGATTCACCACGGCTCACAATGCCATCTTTTTCTATTTCTAAGACAAATCCGTGAATGATGTCAAGGTCAGCCGGAGAGAATCTGAAAGGACGTACTTTTACAGGCGGATGATCTCCGGTATTAATATGATGAGTGTAAAGCGCGTACCGCGCATGTACATCTACAAGGTTATCATGATGACGACGTATGATATTATTCAATTGAAATCGAAATTCAGCATTTTCAATTGGGAGATTTACTCCGTGTATGTGGAGACGTCTCTTCATGTTGATGTGAAATCCATCCACACTAAAATTAATACTCATATTGAAACGTTGTCTTTCGAGACGAGAAGGGTTTGCTTTAGTTACCCAATTCTCCATTGACGTCCATGATGAATTAACTATCTCTACACATGCACAGTAGCACAATGAAAGATTGTATGTTCCCAAGTGGAATAGTTTATTCTGACAGCGCTGGGCCCATGTTCTACTGTCAAAATTCGGGAAACAAACTTGATTTTTATGTCAAATCTACTGCCCAAGTACTATAACAACACATTCAAATATCAAAAAAAAAAAATAGAAATGGATAATATAAACGTTAAGCAAATCTTCGTTGTAACTTCAGATCAGTTGTAAAAGATACCCCACACCTTCTAGATTCATAGATCCAGGCCTCGTGAGACGATAACTTAAGAGAAAAAAAGATGCACACTAATATCATCTCATATATAGGGTGCATAAAACACACATAAATACCAGATCTACAGAAATAACCTTTTGAGTATCGTTTGTTTAATATAATATCACTGTGAGTACATTTTGGATAAACGTCAATAGCACATATTTAATGAACATGTTTGTTTTCGTGTACACTGCAGTTAAATTATTTCTATCTGAGATAAAAAAATAAAATAAAAAAAGTAAATAAAAATTAAGATCATGGTCACAAACTTTGCTTTTAAAACACACACACATTCACACACACACACATGTGCTTGAACTGAAAGATCTCGACGAACTAACAGTTGAGGCAGATATTGGCCTGGCTATCCGGACTCAGATCGATGGAGCACAAGATATTGATAACTCAGTGGTAAAATCTGTACGCAAAGCTTACGGAGGTACGCAAACGGCTGTGGTAGTTTTACCTACAGTACTGGCGAATCGAGCTCTGGAAAAGGGTAGGTTGAAGATTGGATGGGTGATTAGCCGCGTGAGGGAGAAGACTACGGTCCAACGCTGTTTTAAATGTTTTGGCTACGGTCATCTTGCTCGAGTTTGTAATGGTCCAGATAGGTTCAAATTGTGCCTGAAATGTGGAGGAGATGGGCAGAATGCTCTTCTGAGGAATTATGCTGTCTTTTGTGTGAGGGTAAACATCGTACTGGCAGCTATGTTTGTCCGGCTTACAAACAGGCCATACAAGCTGTAGAAAAATCGAGGAGATGAAGTTTATTCAGCTTAATCTCAATCATTGTACGGTTGCCCAAGATATACTGCAACAGACTGTACGTGAGGAGAGGGTTGATGTTGCGATTCTCTGTGAGCAATACAGAAACATCGAGGGATCACGCGCATGGCTCTCTGATACTAGTGGACGGGCAGCAATTTGGATCTGCGGGAATCATTTCATCCAAGAAATTCCACAGACACAACAGCATGGATTTACTTGGGCAAAGGTGAGAGATATGTACATCTATAGTGTCTACGCTCCACCAAGTGCACCATTAGAAGAATTTCAGTTGTTGCTTGATCGCCTTATATTAGAGCTCCAAGGTCGGTGGCCTGTGACCATCGCAGGTGATTTTAATGCGTGGGCTATTGAATGGGGAAGTCGAGTAAGCAACAGAAGAGGTGAGATACTTTTGGATGTCTTCGCCTCACTGAATGTTGTTCTCCTCAATAGCGGCTCAATACCAACGTTCATTAGAAATGGTAATAGTTCCATTATCGACGTGACATTTACAAGTGATTGTTTGGCCTCTCGTGTTACGTCGTGGGAAGTGTGTAGTCACTATACTCACAGCGACCATCAAGCCATAATTTTCGAGATCTCCACTTCTGGTGTGTCAAGGTTGGGATCCACACTTCCAAGAGGATGGAACGTTAGGTCCTTTGATCGTGAATCCTTCATTGCAATGATGAAGGAGGACTTGGTGCTTTCGGGATCTGCTGATAGCAAGGCGTCACGGCTTATGCGACTTGTCGCTGATGCTTGTGAGGCATCGATGACAAGACGTGGCAGAGGAAATCGTCACCATCCAGTGTATTGGTGGAATGCTGAAATAGCGGAGCTTCGGAAGAAATGTCACCGCACAAGAAGACTAGCACAACGAGCCCATGGACGAGAAAACTATGACGAGTTGAAACAACAGCACATAGAAACCGGCCGTGCTCTCAAGAAGGCCATTAAAGTCAGTAAACAGAGTGCTTGGAAGGAACTTTGTGGTGAGGTTAATAGTGACCCATGGGGTAGACCATATAAGACGGTTATGGCTAAAATAAAAAGTAGCTCCTTATCACCTCCGACCTGCTCAGGATTTGCTGCGCAGGATTGTTTCTGCTCTTTTTCCACAACAACCGGGGATAGTTTTGGAAGTTCCACCTCAAGAATGTGAAGATGTGTCATCTATCTCAAAAGATGAGTTGATAAAGGCATGCGGAAAGATTGGTGACTCAAAAGCCCCTGGCCCAGACAGCGTTCCAAATATTGCTCTTAAAACCGCCATCCCGTATAGACCTGAGATCTTTCTAGACGTCTACAATGCTTGTTTACGAGAGGGTGTGTTTCCAATTCTGTGGAAGCAGCAGTTGCTCGTACTTTTGCCTAAAGGTAACAAGCCACCTAATGATCCATCGTCCTATCGGCCAATTTGCCTGTTGGATACGGCAGGTAAGGTATTGGAGAGAATCATTTACAATCGACTGGAGGCATTCAGTGAAGGAGCGCATGGTCTCTCTGAAAACCAGTACGGTTTCAGGAAATCAAGATCTACAATAGACGCTGTAAGGGTTGTTGTTGATTTGGCTCGAGAGGCCATTGAAGGCAAACGCTAGAAGGGAGGAGTAAAACAGTACTGTGCCATAATAACGTTGGATGTGAAGAATGCGTTCAATTCGGCAAACTGGAACTGCATCTTGAACACTTTGAGTTCAATGAAGGCTCCAGCGTACATCAGGAAAATAATTGCGAGTTACTTCACTGATCGTATCCTAATGTATAATACCGAAGTCGGACTGAAGACCTACAACATCACTGGCGGTGTTCCACAGGGATCAGTACTTGGTCCTTTGCTTTGGAATATCATGTATGATGCAGTACTCAAGCTACCAATGCCCGAGGGAGTGACTGTAGTGGGGTTCGCTGACGATGTTGCAGTGGTTGTAATCGAGAAACACCTGGAAGTTGTCATCCTAACATCGAATGTGGCTGTTGCCAGGATCCGTCAGTGGCTCTCAACGGTTGGATTACAACTAGCAGATCACAAGACAGAGGCGGTTCTTGTGACCAGCAGGAAAGCGAGGGAGATCGTTACCCTCACTGTGGGTGATCATGACATTCTGTCGCAGCCTTCTCTCAGGTATCTGGGTGTTCAGATTGATGCAAGGCTTCGGTTCGATGAACATCTTCGAATCGTGAGTGAAAAGTCTGCACGAGTGGTCAACGCCTTGGCTAGGATCATGCCGAACATCGGGGGACCTCGGCAGAGCCGACGAAGACTCCTGTCCAGTGTGGCTATCTCTACCATGCTCTACGCGGCTCCGGTCTGGTTACATGCCACGAATACTAAATCATATGTATGTCAAATGACTTCGGTTCACCGGAAATGCGCTCTACGGGTCGCTTGTGCATTTCGAACAGTTTCATATGATGCAGTGTGCGTCATAGCAGGGATGCCGCCTATCGATCTCTTAGCAAGTGAGAGAAGCGCGATATGCAGTGGTATTCGGGAACGTCGTGACGCTCACCGACCCAAGATCAGGAAGGCCGTGAAAAGCAAGACAACGGAAAGATGGCAGAGACGATGGGATTCATCGACCAGTGGAAGATGGACTCATAATCTTATACCTAATATTGCAACGTGGATGGAAAGAAAGCATGGTGAGGTGGATCACTACCTGACTCAGCTATTAAGTGGCCATGGTTGTTTTCTAGCGTACCAGAGGCGCTTCGGAATTGTCGACAGTGCGTCATGTCCGACTTGCCAGTTCTTGGACGATGATGTGGAGCATGTCTTCTTTGTCTGCCCACGCTTCCATGAAGATAGAAATGAGCTGAAGAAATTCCTTCGACAGCGTGTGACTCCAGAGAACATCGTTGGCTTGATGACTATCTCCCAGGCTAATTGGACGGCAGTGGCTGACTATGCTGCCACTATTATACGGAAACTTCGTATGGCTGAGAAAATCAGACTTGATCAGTTGCGAAATGACATGTGAGTCGGACTTTAGTCATTCTGCCCTATGCGATGTATTACCTGACGGTGGTTCCGTATAGGGTGTTTTGGAAGTCGGACGTAGGGTTTTAGTGAGTAGTAGTCTTTTATGACTGAGTCTCACATTACCAATTCCTTGGTATGCGTAAATGCATTTCCCCCGTCCTTAAAAAAAAAAAAAAAAAAAAAAAAAACCACACACACACACACACACACACACACACATATATATAAAAAAAATAAAAAAAAACCACACACACATATATATGTGTGATATGTGTGTGTCTAATATTCTAACTTAAACTTAAACAAAGTTTTTCTTTGTCACTTTCACTTCTAGACTGGGCTCCATTTATTTTTTTATAACTGGCAACACTGTCTAGGGAATCGAATCACTGAGCCCAAACACATCTGTTGTTCGGTGAAACTTATATCTAGCTAACAGTTCGGGTGAGAACAGAATTTTATTATCATCGGCCTGGCTTTGACTCGAGGCCACAGCGGCCCTCGTAGCAGTTTTGTGTGCTCTATGGCGCGACGAACCAGCGCTTGCCTTTGTGTCGTCCCACACGACAGGCATAAGTAAAATATAAAGCTTTTACTTACAGTATTCATCGCAGGTCAGTTTTCTCAGTTCGTTGGGTGTCCAGCATCGCTCTGAGAAGGTGTTACCTCTCGCCCCCCGTCCCAAGATGCTCTCTGCATGTCGGCTCGTCTCCTCTTCCCTGCGAAACTCTGTAGCGGTTTTCTCCCGCCAAAATCGGAAAGCCAAACTAATATGACCTGCTCTCCGCTCTCTAAGAAACAAGCTACGACAGGGCAACCAACCTGGGTCCAGCCTTCTGAGGGATAACGAAACAAAGTACGTTATCATCAAAACGCGCCAATTTAACCAGTCACCCTCCGCAACCAATTAATTATCACGTATTTTCCATGAACAACGATAATAAAAAAACTTTGCTACCAATTTTGTCACAGAAACCTATAAAGCAAGCTATCCAACCAAAAAAAAAAACAAAAGATGTAAACAATTACGCTGTCAATAGTGCTGGGCCCAAAGAGTAAATATCGAAGCCTAAGAATAGAAGATGAAAGTTAGATAAATTTATCTCAGGCAAAATAAATGTAAATATCAAAATAATGGAATCAATGTTACTAAAATCTTTTATTTCTCTGTCTGTCTCTCTGTCCGGCGCAATTATTGTGATTTGTGAAAATAGAAATAATTTCTACAAGTTCGCTACGGGAATCGAACCTGCAACATTCTGATCCAAAGTTAGACGTTTTATCCATTAGGCCCCAGGGACTACTTCTAATCTCTATAAAAAATACAAATATATCATAGATGCACTCGCTGGTTCTAAAAGCAGTCGTGGGTTGGGAGAATCCACTTTTATCGGGTAGTTGTGAGAAAGCAGTCGCACGTTAGGAGAATCCACTTTTCCAGGGTTGCTAGTTATTGACTAAAATATATACATATATTTCTTACAATTTGATAATAAAATACACACACTATTTCAAAAACATACAGAATTATTTATATTTAAATAATTTATTTAAATATAAAATGATTATAATAATGTGATTGTAGTTATGACAGTTTTTCAAAATTTCTTATTATTGATAGGTTTGTGAGGATAATTTTCCTCAGTCTCTTCGAACGCACAATTAATATAATAAAAAATTGTACTATAACAGACTAGTAGAAAACTCGTCGCACACTTTTTCTTTTAATTTGGGTTCCCAAATTTGTGAGGAAGGACACAAAGCATATTTGCTATTCATCACTAGTTTTTAACTGTGTTAGAACTGAAATGAAGTACATTTAGTTTGTGCCAATGTACCTTCATCTAAATCGGTCGAACAAGGAATAATACTGTTCATTCGAGCTGGCTGCCTCCGAGCATAGGCTGAATTCAGGACAGGATTCCGAAGCACATTGTATCTCTCCGTCTTTTAGTCTTTTGGAAATTGCTTTTCTTTCACATTCAAGAGAGAGAAGACTGGTGCATTCACTGTTTCTCACAATGCACAAATTTTAGTTCGGACTGATTATTAATCATAATGCGATCATCCGTTATATAAATTGCGACAGCATACGGAGATTTATAATACTACCACAAGACCAACAGCATTTGAGATGTTGATCAAGAAGTAAAACTCTCAAAACTGCTGCCCGTGTTGTCATTTTTTCATATATCTTTTCTCTAAACAAAATAATCGGATAATATAGACATAACAATTTTAACCAATAGGAGTACAGGTGACATTAAGTCAACATGTGACGTAGGAAGAGTTTAATGACCAGGGGGAAAATAAACTAAATGAAAGTTCTCAAGTAAACAGAACGATAAAAAGAATATAAAGAGAAACAAGAAGGGTAATAAATTAATTAAAGAAAACGAAAAACAAGATGACATGAAAGATTAAAAGAAAAATAAACATGATTGATGTTGCAATAAATCTAACACAAATTTTCAAACAAAATTTTCTAAGACGAAATTTTCAAAACAATAAGTCAAAATTAGTAAATGAAGTTCAATGTGAACTGAGAATAAAAACATGTAATGGGAATGAAAAACAAAACAAAACAAATAATCAACAAACCGTGACAAAGCCTGTCTGATTTTCTCATAAAGTATAATTTTTTTGAGATATTTTTAATTCATTTTTGAAGAAGGAATAGTGTTTCTTCTCTGTATTTATCCGAATTTGTTTGAACTCCTATACTTGAAATCCAATCTTACTACATTGTAAATTGTTTTCAGAATTTCATTTTTAATCCAACTAGTTCATAGAGCTTTATGAATTTTTAATTTTACCAATACATTGTTATTTACTTTCTATGATTTTATTATCTCCTATCTTTTAAGAAGTATCTTTTAAGAAGTACTTTTCTTTTCCAATGTTCCTTTTCACGTTATAATTCGCATATGTTTTCTCCTCATAATAAGATACTAAAAAGATTCTCCATATCTTGTACATCCATGTGCTCTTCAAATCTTATAAAACAGCTATTCCCTTTAAAGTTCCGAATTATTTACCACAACTCACTGTTTAAATAGTCTGAATTTTTTTTTATGTTTTTCTATTTATAGCCCTCATAATCTTTTTTTTAAGTAATTTATTATATTTTTTGTTATTTATTTATTTTATTTTATTTCTTTTCTTTATTTCTAAATTTAAATATGGTAATTTATAAATATAATATTAGTAAGTCAGAGAACATTAATTATATAAAAATTAATATACTACAGTAATACAAAAAGAAAATTAAGTAATAATTATTATAAATATCATTCTTTAGAATAAAATTTAAGGTTGCCAAATGATTTTTTTTACTTATTCTTCTAATTACAATTTCTCTCTTTAAATGTTTATACTGTTTAATATGAAAAATTTCTAAATCTAATTGTGAAAAAACTTTAAATAACAATCTGTTAATATCTCTCTTGCCAAAATTATTTTTTGGAGTATTAAAACTAATTAGAGAATTCCAAACATTTCTAGCATTTAATATATTTACATTATTTTTTTAATTTGTTTGACATAGTATAAAAAATTTTCAAAATAATAATATACATAAGTTTTTCAATAGGAAACATAATGTTATAAAAAATCCTAATATCTGTTTTTTGTTCATCAACACAGAAGAAGATAAAAGAAATTATAAGAAACTAAACAACGAACTAAGAAGAGTAACTGATAAGGCGAAGGAAGACTGGATGAAACAGAAATGTGAAGAAGTAGAGGATCTAGAGAGAAAAGGAAGATATGATTTAATGTACCGCGAAGTAAAATGTTTGGATTTCACAAATAAGAATAAGAAGTCCATGTGGTTGATAGAAGACGAAATCGGCAATGAAATAATCGACAAACAAGGAATTTTGAACAGATGGAAGAAGTATGTAGAAGAATTATATGAGACAGGGAATCGTCCAGATTACTTAGCTATAGAAGATGAAACAGCTGTATCAGAAGACGAAAAAGGATGTTGTATTCTAAGGGAAGAAGTTGAGCTAGCGATTAGGGAAATAAAGAATGCAACAGGAGTTGATGGAATACACATTGAATTAGTAAAATGCTTGGGTGAAGACAAGAAGCAAATACTATCATTATGCAATGAAATATATGAGAAAGGTGAATGGCCTGATGATTTCATGGAAACAGTATTGCTGCCAATACCGAAGAAAAATAATGCCAAGAAGTGCAATGAGTTCAGGACTATCAGCCTTATATCGCACTCAGCGAAGATTCTTCTGCGAATACTGAACAGACGTTTCTAAGGTGGAAGGAGAGTTGGAAGAAGAGCAATTTGGTATTAGGAAAGGAAAAGGTACGAGAGATGCAATTGGACTGCTGCGAACAATCGGCGAAAGATATCTAGAAAAAAATAAACAAGTATATGCAGTATTTGTGGACCTGGAAAAGGCTTTTGACAGAGTGGATTGGAATAAACTTATGGAAATCTTGAAGAAAATTGGTGTGGATTGGAAAGAGAGAAGGCTAATAACTAATCTTTATATGAAACAACGAGTCAAAGTCAGGATAGGAGAAAAATTGTCAGAGGGAAGTGGAATAGGGAGAGGGGTGCGATAAGGATACCCTCTATCACCTACGCTGTTCAGCATCTACTTGGAGGAGTTAGTGAAGAACTGTTTTCAGAACATGGGAGGGGTGATAGTAGGAGGAAGAAGAATAAAGTGCATAAGATTTGCTGACGATATGGCATTGTTAGCAGAAGAGGAGATGATACTAAGGGATATGCTACTGCAGCTGAATGACAGCTGTGAACAATATGGAATGAAGATAAATGTAAACAAGACAAAGACTATGGTTATCGGAAGAAAGACAAAGAAGATAAACATAAGTATTCGGAATGAGACATTGGAACAAGTGAACAACTTTAAATACTTAGGGTGTACTATAAGTGGTGATATGAGCTGCTGCCAAGAAGTCAAGAGGAGGATAACAATAGCAAAGGAGGCTTTTAGTAGGAAAAGGAGCATCTTCTGCGGACATCTGGAAAAAGAACTAAGGAAGAGACTAGTGAAGTGCTTTGTGTGGAATGTGGCATTGTATGGGGCAGAAACATGGACATTACGACGAAGTGAAGAGAAACGACTAGAAGCATTTGAAATGTGGATAAGGAGAAGAATGGAGCGTGAAATGGACAGACAAAATAAGAAATGAAGCTGTGCTAGAAAGAGTTGGTGAAGAAAGAATAATGCTGAAACTGATCAGGAAGAGAAAAAGAAACTGGTTGGGTCACTGGCTGAGAAGAAACTCCCTAATGAAGGATGCACTGGAAGGAAGATGAACGGTAAAAAAGTTCGAGGCAGAAGAAGATTTCAGATGATAGACAACATTATGGTAAATGGCTCTTATGTGGAGACGAAGAGGAAGGCAGAAAATAAGAAAGATTGGAGAATGCTGGGTTTGCAGTGAAGGACTGCCCTTGGCAGAGAACTATGAATGAATGAGTATAAAATTTATAATCAGTAAAAATTTGATTTAGCAATTTTTCAATTAATCTATTTATATTCTCTAATTATGTTTTATTTAAATGTATCCAACATTCAATTCCATAACAAAAAAAAGATTCTAACAAAAGCTTTTAAATCATAATTTTTTGCTTTACTGGAAAAATATATTCAATATGGTT